>JAADWP010000371.1:0-25277 GCA_023336215.1 Globisporangium iwayamae
CCTGCGCTGCGTCTTCGTAGTAAGTTTTTCGGTCGAGAAAGCCAAGATGATGTGGCTACTGAGCGTACTGCTACCGAGGAGGTCGAGCCGGAGCTGCTGGTCAAGCACACGTTCGGCTGCCTGAAGCGCACGTCGTCGCCTCTGACACGCAATAGCGTGTCGCTGTTCGTGAGCTCACTCGTGGATCTCTTCCCGGCCAGCGCACTTAAGTCGCTCGAACATATCCTGAGCTTTGTGGGCGCCGGCTCGAACCACCAGGAGATCGAGCACTAGGCGCCTTCTGGCCTCCCACCAAGGTACCCGTGCACCTGCCCGGCTGCATGTCGACGTGTTGCAGTTAACAAAGATGGACATTTCATAATCCGCTGCCTTGTGGATGTCGTGCTTGTGGCTGCACTTCGCAGTCATCACGGCCTTCTGCTCGCTGTTCAATCTGAAATGGTTGTGCTTCTTTGCGCTGCCGTCTGCGTGTGTTCGTCAAATGCAACAGGAGAGGTTGATATATTCAATCTCGCAGTCTCGTGAAAGGAGACTTGACGTGGGTTTGTATGCCATACAAGTGCAAGCCAAATGGACCTTTCATATGACTGGCTACTACACGATTTGTCGTGATTTGCGCTATCTCATTGGCTAAGAATAGAAGTACATCTTCACCATAGGCTTCTAAATAGACCGGCAGTTCGTATTGAGTTGAGTAGGTAACGATTGGAAGCAGGTAAACGGACAGATCACATTTGAGCAGTGAATGCGAGCGCTTGGAAGCAGCCGGGTTTCTCGAGACGGATAAATTAGTTGGCTTTAACCGCAAGCCGGATGAAGAACGATTGTTGGTTTTGGCGACTGGAGCAACTAAGACATCGGCGGACTTATCAAGAAATGTCCGGCTGGTCCGGTGAAGCCGTTGGAGCGAATGCTCCGACAGTACTGTCGAGTCGAGTCGGTTGACGAGTATAGAACAAGCAAGTTACACGCAGGCTGTCACACGCCCCTGAGCTACCAATACTCTGCGCGCAAGCGCCGCGACGGCGTCGAGCGAACACTCAAGGTTCATGGTGTACTCCATTGCAAGAACAATGGTTGTCACGGTATGGCTGTGAATCGAGACGAGAACGCGTCCAGAAACATGCTTCTACTTCTTCGGCTCAAGATCCAGAACAAAGATCGGCCTCCAGGATTCTATAGATCGTGACCCCCACAATAACAAGTGTCCACGAGTGCCGTAGTAATGTGGTGGCTTGTAGTATCCTATCGGGCAGCCTGTACTGTTACGGAAGACGTCGAGAAAAAATAGGTAGTCGCTTTAGTTTTTTCGGAGGTGACATTCTCGATGAATTCTGTAATAAACTAACCCTGGAAGACAGTGATCGCGCTGAGAGCGACACCGGAGATCAGCGTGAGCGCTGAGAACCCAAGGGAGAGACCGGCGGTCGCGGAGGTTGGCGTTGGTGTTGCAGTTGGGGCCTTGACGGCAGAAGAGGACGGAGTTGTGGTGGCCTTGTCCGATGGGTTGAAGGAGGACGAGTTGGTCGACGAGGCAGTAGGTGTAGGTGAAGCGGATGGCGTGGTTGCGGCTGGTGCAGACGAAGTGGAGCTCGTCGTTGACGTTGGGGCAACGGTAGTAGTAGTAGTGGTGTCGGTGGATGTCGCTGGGGTTGAGGCGGTGCTGTCGCCCGGGCAGGTCACGCTCGCGAGGAGCTTAGCGCTCGAGACCTTGGTTTTGACACCCGGGTCCGAGACGCCGTCGGTCCAGCGCAGGACCTCGTTGGTCGTCTGGACCCACTCGCAGCACGGGTCGCCGAGCTCCTGGCCGTTTGTCTGTCCGTCGCCGTCCGAGTCCATCCGGCAGAGCGCGACGGTCCACTTCTTGCCGGCCTTCTGGAAGTCATCCCCGAAGGCGTTCGTCTCGCGGGTGGAGCCCTCGGGGTTGGCGTGGCCCACGGCCGGGACGTCGGGCACGTTCGGGCCGTTCGGGATGCGCACAACAAATGAGGGCTTGGTCGACGCGAGTTGCAGCAGTGAAGCGGTGGTGATGGCCACGGTGAAGATGAAGAGCTTCATGGCTGAGAAGGGGAGGGATTTAGGATTTTGGGGGAGGGGGTATTTGCAATGTAGAGAGCAAATTGTGGAATGGGCTGAGGTCTGGAAGGCTCGAGTCGATGTTGGATTTACTTGACTTGGCTGGATCTTGGCTACAGAGCTCGACTACAATAAGAGAGAGAGAGGCTAAACAGGAGCATGGTTCTTAGTCCCGGATTTGACCCGCAGTGCTAGGGCTTGTGATGGCCAACGGAATACCTCGCTTATGAGTGAGTCAGGCGAGGGCCGGACGGAGTGTGACTGCCACAAAGTACGCATCTGAAGTCGGATCTGTACTTTGAGCGACTTGGATATCTTCCGTGTACTTTCAAGATTGAGGACTGTGGGGGCGTCTTCTACATATACCAAAGACCTGACGGAGAGGGAGAAGTCGAGAGAAGTCGGCCATTAGCACTACCGCCACCACCACCGATAGTACCAGGGAGTCGACCTGGCCTTACATAGTAATTATCTCAGAGGTTCAGATGCTATATCGGATTTGAGTTTTCCAGTCTAGATCCGAGACCCCACCCCCATCCACTTTCTGGAATGGAGGTCAGTTGACCTCCGATTTCAAAAAATCAAAATCACGCTTTTGGTTCCGGTGATGCAACTGGCCACTTCTTTGTTTGGGTTCTCTTTTAAAACTCTTCAGCATGTATACCTGTAAAAATGAATATAAATATGTATGGCATAATAGAAGACATCGCATGCTGACATTTTTGATTCTTAATACATAAACCAAAATTTATATTTTGACAGAATGAATATCACTATGCTTAGTAAAAGTATAAACTGGTGGAGGCCTGAATCTATTGTGTTTGGTCGTCTTGACCAAGATCGCTGGCTCCATCTGGGCTCAATGAGTTTATCAAAGACAGAGGTTCTGGTCCTATGCTGTTCTATCACTCGTTTCCCTACACGAGCACGGCCATGAGCGCCATCCCCAGTACGAGCACGGTTTCTGGTGAGGTCACAAAGGAGGAAGACATGGCGCTGCTCTTGGTCACCTCGACGGCCAAGCAGTTGGCGTTCGCGATGCGCGTGGCGTTCGAGGTCTTGGTTTTGTCACCTGGGTGCGAGAGCCCCGAGGCCCAACGCACGATGGGCTTGGCTGTAGTCCACTCGCAGCACGGGTCGCCAAGCTCCTCGCCGTTCGTCTGACCGTCGCCGTCCGAGTCCTTGCGACAGAGCGCGACGGTCCACTTGTCGCCGGCGCTCCCGAAGGCGGCGCCAAAGTCGTTCACGAAGCCATTACGGCCATCGGGGCTCGTGTGACCCACGGCGCTGGTGCTGGGCACGCTCGCGCCGTTCGGGACGCGCGAGACGTACCCAGGGAGCGCTGAGACGCTCGTGAGAGCATGTAGTAGAACCACGGCGATACTGAGTTCGGCGAGAGCGAATACTGTCATGCTGGTGATAGGTAGTGTATGACTCGGTTTGCTCGCGAGGATTCTGGTGGTGCGCGGGGTGAGGCGGATCGGAGAATGTTATTTTTCACGCGATTGATTCGCTATGCTCGCTAGAACATCGCAAGCTCGAGAGCTAGCCTGGTACCTACTAAGTGCTGAAGCTGATCTCAGTCACACGCTCTCGGTCTTAAATTCCAGCTCTGGACGCCTATGAGAGGCTGACTACAGTACTGAAGCATCTGCGCTGCTCTGAACAGAAGGTAGAGAGACACGGCATCTGTGGGCATGTGCCGGACACCCATGCAGCCACTCATTGGTTCTGGTGGTACTACTGGCAACTGTCCAGTCATGAGCTCGGAATGGGAACCTTGAGAGCACTAAAGCAACTCGTGAGCTGGTCAATATTGCACCACCAATTGAAATTCTTTATGAACGCCAGTAGCAATACAGGACTCAAGTCCACAATGGCTTGTCACATCATTCGCTTGGTTATTAAACGAGCGTGATTGCGAGCACTGTTCCAAACACAAGCGCTGTCGCTATTGTTGTTGTTGCTGCTGCTGAGCGACTCGCGCTACTCTTGGCCGAGTTGTCGCTGGCGCTCGCGTCGGCGCTGGTTGAGGTTGACGAGCAGTTGGCGTTTGCCCACAGCGTCGCATTCGACGTCTTGCTCTTGTCACCTGGGTGCGAGACACCCGTGGTCCAGAGCAGCTTGGCGTTCGTGGTTGTCCACTGGCAGCACGGGTCGCCCAGCTCCTGACCGTTCGTCTGACCGTCGCCGTCTGAGTCCTTGGAACACAGTGCGGTCGTCCACTTGCGCCCCGCGGCGTCAAAGTCCTTGCCGAACTGGTTGTTCGCGCCGCCACCGGCGGGGTTCACGTGACCGAGCGCCTCGACGCTAGGCACGTTTGCGCCATTAGGGATCCGCGATACGAACTCAGGCTTGGCGTCCGCAGTCCCAGCGAAACCCAGGTATAGTGCGAGCGCTGTTGAGACGAGGATGGCGAGAACCATGCTGTCTCTTGAGCGAGGTGGAATGCGGAGTCTTGTGGGTCTCAGGAGAGTGCCAAACTGGAAATGAAGAGAGCCATGTAAGGCTGTGCAGACTCCAAAGGTCTGAACGCCAGTCAGCCAGCCAGCTGGCAAATTCCCCAGAAAGCGTCGATGTACCGTTTCGTGCTTGTTGGTCGCACGCGGACGCGCCGATAGAAGAACGATAGAAGAACAGGATTCATGAGAGGTAGAGGCTCGTCATTTTCGAGTGCCATAGAGTAGTACGCCTCAGAAAATCGCCAACTTACCATGATACCAAAGTACCATCATGATTCGTTCACGACCCTCTGCTTTTTATTCGAGTCTTGGATACTCAAAGTAAACTCAGAGCACCTGACACTTTGGAGTAGGCATCTCCGACCACCCGGGCTCGAGGAGCCCAGGTGAATAAGTGTTCGAGGAAGACGTCGTGCACAGCATTCACGTCTCGGTTCATCGCCAGCTCGCAGTTCTTCATGGTACACTTGGTTCTCGTGTGTGCTTCGAAGACGTCGCGCGTCGACTCGCTAGTCCGCGCCAGCAGTTCGACACGCATTATCAAGTCTGGATCGTCCGGTGGTTTCTTGCGCTTGGTCGACTTCATCGCTGGAGAGTGAAATTGAAAGTGAGGCGATCAACTCTCTGCTCCCTTCCGTGTCGCCTGATACCATACATCTCCAACTAGCAGACTTTGGTACTCAAGTCATCAGTTCGATGGAATACCCATGTTAGCTATTGTGCCAATGTTGTGGATCATGTAAGCCGGCTTTTGAGTGCATTTTAGAGAAAAAGTACACAGCTTCGTCTAAAATCGTGCACAGTTGGTATCTTCGCAGCGGTCGCATGCATGCCAGCGAGATCGGGCACCCGAGGGGGGAGGGGATTAACAACGAGCGAGCGTTCCGAATAGTGATGGCGATCGCTTCGGTGCATGATCGCATGGCATTTTGTATTTGAGTTTTCGGATGCTCGTTTATCAGTTTTTGTCACACGTCACATGTTTTCTCATGCCTCTTTTATATTGCGTCGCATACTGTATCGCAAACGACTACTGTACTTCCTGGTCTCCGCAGACAAAAATTCTAGACTGTTCGTGAACAGCAGGGGATGACGCATCTGATCCTGATACAGTAGAAGTCAAACCCCAGTACGAAAAGTGCACGTCGCCTCTCCTTCCCGCCACCCATTCGATGGGTGACATGACGCCAATGGTCGTTGCCGATGCGCGTCTGTCTGTCGCGATCATCTCGAAGCCGTCATCGAACGCGCTCATTGCTCTCATAAGTCTCATGCTGCCACGCAAACGCTGCTGCTAACGTTGTCTGTTCTGCTGCGTCTGCGGTGGCTCCTCATTATCAAATCCGTCCACTGTACCACAACCAATCCCAATCCCCAACTGTACGATCCACCACCACCACCAGACAGACCCAACAGCTTCATCCATGAGAATGCAGAACAAGAGCTCCACGTGCGGCTACGGCCTCAGCAGTCAGGTGGGCTACCTCTTCGAGCGCCAGCGGGCCGCCATGCGCCAGAACTCGTTCGCGCGCGCGCGCAACGTGGTGACCAAGCGCAAAAACCGCGACAGCGATGACAGCGACGAGGAGCTGTTCCAGCAGCCACCCAGCAAGAAGAAGCTGCTCGAGGGGCTCAAGCGCATGCGTGTATCGTCCCCGCCATTTAGCCACAGCCACAACAGCAGCAGCAGCAGTAGCAATGCCATCGTATCAGACAACTTCATCATGACCGATTCGGCGATGAACGACGACGATGATGGCACTGCACAAGCGAATGAGAAGGCGCTGGTGCCGCTGTCACGACCGCGTCGAGTGAACACGCGCGGTTTCTCGACCAAGTGGAGCCCCACGGGCATGTACTCTGGCGTCAGCAGCGACTTGGCCATGCCGGCGCCGACGGATCCATTCTGCCGAGCGATCGTGCCGTTTGATTCGACGACGACGAGCTCCATCCCACGAGGCCCGAGTCCGCGCATTGAGCTGGTGGAGAGCGATGAAGAGCAGGACGCAGCACGAAGACACGACGGTGGCGACAGCGACGAGGAGTCGTTCGTGCGCTTTGAAGAGATCCATGACGACGAGGACGAACCCATGGAGATCGACTAATTGCTTATGCAATACCAGCGAGCGAGTGGTGCTGTCTGCTTTGTGTGGATGTAAAGCGTCCTCTGCTGCGAGACAGAGTGCCTGTGAGCAAGCAAGCGTCGATGTCGTCCATGTTGTGTTAGTCGCTCGAGGCATCAATTTTGAAGGCGTCGTGTAATCTTTAATTTATTATTGAAGATATGTATATTTGTCGAATTTTGTAAAAAAAAGTACCTTTAACCTGATTTTTTACGCTCCTGTTATCTTTCTTTCGCTTGACGCTCATCGTCGCCAATTCCGATCAGGACGACACCACAGCCTGCATGACGCAACGCTTCCTGTTCCGCTCTCTACGTGCGCTGCCCGTGGCGCTCGTCGCCGCCCCTGTGCTCGCGGCGACAACGACCTCCAGCGCGCGCATGGAGAGTCTCCACCACGCGGACGGCCCATCGTTCACGGAGAAAACCGTGGGCAACTACGAGAACCGCCTGCGCAAGTTCAGCTCACCCGAGCGCGTCTTCGAGTACTTCTCGTCCGTGGAGATCGACAAGCAGTTCTTCATGACGCGCGACGACCTGGCGCGCGCCATCACACCCTACACCTTTCGCAGCGGCGCGCCGCTCGCCTCCAAGAACTCCAAGTTCAACCCCAAGGCCCTCTCCTCCAAGCCCAGCAAGGTTCGTATTTATTCAGTCAAGTGAGACCAGCAAGCCGAACCATGCGCTGGCAGTGTGTTCATCGTATGTATGTTGTGTGTTCGTGGACTGTGACTGTGGTTTTGTGTGTAAATAGGAAACCGTGAATGCGTACGTGAAAATGGTGAAGCAGGTGCTGCTGGAGACCCCGAGCGTGACGGCGGCCGACGTGACCGCGCTGCTGGCCTTCCGCGAGGAGAACCAGATCAACTTTGAGGTTTGTGTTGGTTATTATGTGCTAGAGTGACTCTCTTGTGCGTACATTAACAACTCAACTTGTAATGCTAATACTGTGCTTCTAGACCCACGTGAAGGCTCTGCGCAACCTGCAGATCACGAACGCCGAGTTTGAGCAGTTCGTGGTGGTGCGTTTGCTGAAAGATATTGTTGTGTTGTGACTATTTAAAAGAGCGTAGTGCTCATAATTCGCATTCGTGTGTTGTGTTTTAGATGCACGGCGGCCCGGCGCGCGAGAAGTCGTTCTTCGACCTCGTGGACGCGGACGGCGACGGCCTCATCTCCTACGCTGAGTACATGTTCTTCAACACGCTGCTCGCCAGTACGTACCACAGAGAGCCGAAGAATTGGATGTTGAGCACATTGGATGACTCATGTGTTCATGTTCGCCAATTATCTGCAGTCCCTGAGCGCCAGTTCGAGCTCGCGTTCAAGATGTTCGACTCGGACGGCAATGGCCGCTTGGACCACCGGGAGTTTAAGCACGTACGGGAGTTGATCTCTATGTGGACTTTAGGCTGTGGGCTCCATATTAAAACTCCAACTTTGCTGATCTCGTCTTTGTTTGTATATTTACGCAGATCATTGACCTGATGCGTCTGCGCACGCCCGCAGGTCGTCAAGACCGATCGCTAAAGGAGGAGGATGCGCCGATTTTCAAGCACCTCTTTGGCGAATTGGCCACGTGAGCTCATGTGAATCCATTCCCATACGCTGAACTGTTAGAGACTAATATCCTAACTTGTGTGGGGGGGATCATTGTGCCAATTCTAGGGAGACGCTGTCGTACGAGGACTTCCTCGCCTTCCGCCGCAACCTCAAGCAGGAGATCATGCGCATTCAGATATCCTTCTCCCCGTTTGTGTTGCTACGTGTCTTTGCTCTTACTTATCTCTACAACCTCTCGAAGAAAGAAATGGCGGGGTCTCCTTGACTGCTCTGGGAATTTACTTTGAGCAGTATGATCTGGACGGCAACAACGACCTGTCGCCGCGCGAGTTCGGCATGTTTCTCGTCTCACACGTGAACCAGAAGGAGATCGGCAAGTGGGTCGAACGCGTCGAGGTGCTGCGCGACATGAAGGTAGTACCTCGTGCTTGTCGTGAGAGATGCAAAGTGATGTGGTGATGATATTCTAATGCATCATTGTGTTTCATTCCGTAGGGCCACATTTCGGAGCAAGAGTTCATCAACTTCACCGTGCTCTTGGAGCACTTGGAGGAGCTCGAAGTCGCGATCGAGCTCATTATGCAGGACCACGGCCTCAACAAAGGTGCGGATGTGCCGTGTGTGGCTTGGCTACTAAAACCAGATAGGTTTTGAGATTTGCTAACCGAGGATGCTTTTTTGTCGTGGTATTGGTGAAACTTAGAGCAATTCCAGCGCGCAACCAAGGCTGCGCTTCGCAATCGCAAAAACGAGGAGCTGGTGACGCCGCTGCAGATTGACATTCTCTTTGCGCTCTTCGACCTTGACGGTGAGTCGTCTGGCACTTATTATGTTACCCAATGCCAAGCACAACCTTCTGATATTTGCGCGCGCTTTGTTTTCTTGAGCTAGGCGATGGTCACTTGTCCCCGAAGGAGTTCATCCAAGTCATGGAGAAGCGCAAGGACGGCGGATACAACGAGGTACGTTCACCTTTCGCGCTCACATATACTGATATGCTTGAACTCTTGGCCGATATGCTAACAAACCTCGTGATGAACGCTGTGAATCCTTAGTGTCGTGACACTGGAGCGTTCGAGCTCATAAGCCGCGTCAAGTCTTGCATCGAGCGCAGCGTTTAAGCGGTACGCCACCGTTTCCACGCCAAGTCTCAGCCATCAGCCGAACTTTGACTCGTCACCTGCCCGGCTTGCAAGAACCTTAAAAACATGCGAAGAAGCTATCGAGCGAAAATTGTTTTGATTTTCTCTTGCGCCGAAATCTGTTCAATTCGTGGCACCAGAGTATGGGCCGAAGAGCAACTGTGCATTAATCATCGAGCTGTCTTCATCTTTCTTGTTTTTGTCCTTCTTGTCACTTGAGGACGCCGATGGAGTCCATTTCAAAAACTTGTTCTTGAAATGCGATAGCCCAGACGACGCGCTCTCCTTCGTGACGTACCATTTCAGGTGGCTTTCAAACTTCTGCAGCAGCTTCTTCCAGGTACAGAGCTTGCTCTGGCAGACGAACGGAGGCAGATCCAAGTCAAAGTCGCTCAGGTTTACGAAGAAGCCATTGCAGTTGATGCGCAGGCGGACGTTGCCGATGCGAACATACTTGAAGTAGAAAAGCTCGCAACCATCAGTGGACGAGTCATCGTCTTCCAGTGATCCACTTTCCAACACAGCTGATGATGACTGTGTCGATGAAGCACTGGCAGTAATCGAGCTCGAAGCGAATGACGTGTTTGTATCAAGAACCAGCCCGTTCATCGAAGCACTGAGTTGGATGCTCTTTCGACGAGGATACGTTGGAGTACTTGGGGAAATAGGTGTCCCAGTTGTTGCAGCTCGGCCACTGCGAACCGATGGAGACATTTGTCCAGCATGGACTCTGACTGCTTTACGGCCGAAGAGAACTTGCTCGGAGTTGAGGTCGTGGTGGTCCGAGTTTCCAATCTGCTCGAAGAAGAACTTGTAGACAAGCTCGTAAAAGTCGCACGCAAGCTGGATCACAATGATGTTGGAGATCTCGGGAAACATGCTCACCTCCAAGACATCCAAGACACGTAGCTTTTGACCGAGCACTCGGATGAGTGGACCACTTTCGGCGCGGATCGTCAGCATCCCTTTCTGGTTGGCTAGATTCACCTTGCTGCTGCTTTGGTATCGCTTATCCACGAGCAGCTTGGCTTTCAGCACCGCCATGGCATCCTCAAACGCGATTGATGACGGACCAGGACGCAGATTGTTGATCTCCATCCACTGCAAGTTGAGAATCAGCTTCGTGCACTGATTCAAAAAGTACGTGTGACAGCCAGCGATTCCTTCACCACGAATCTCCACAAACTCATGATCCGCGCCTGTTATCTCTGGGCTTGTGCGTAGGCGAAACTGCGTTCCTTCGACACGAAACGAGATGAATTTCAGTGGGATCACTTTCGTACGAGAGTTGAGCTGCTTTGCCTCTCTGTTGCGAAGCTCCTCGACAACTTGAGCATGCGTTTTCTTTGACGGCGTGGGGTTGAAGCTGGCGCTTGGTGAGGCTGGGAAGATCATCACATCGCTCACTTCATGTTCAAGGAGATCCGGTATGATGATTCGAATGGCTGGGGCTTGAGCACGCTTTGGTTTCCGAATGACTGTCGGCGGTGCCAAAAGGACATGCCGCATCACGTTCAGAAGCTGGTAGAACTGATGCCGATCTGTTGAGAGCTGCAGGAAAGACAGCTCAACCTCTACTGCTGTAGCTCCAGTTGCCAAGGCTTGCGAGTACGTCATGCTCACGCTGCATTCCTCCATCACCTGTTTCAGCAGACTGGACCCGGCAGATTGCCCTCTTGGCGAATGAACGGGTGACACAACTGAATACGCGTACCAGAGAACTCCCGCCGAGATGTCAACGTCAATTGGGGCGATATGCGCTGTCACTGAGTCGAACTTGAGGTTGGCGACGGTGTGGTTTTGAAGTTCGTCTAGCCCGACTTCTAGATGGATGTGCTTCGTCGCAACGAGGACATTGCTCTGGCTATTCTCCTCGCGAATGTTGATTTGTGCGTCGTGGATGTCCAGGGTGTACTTTTTGAATGCAATAGACTTGGACGCATTCATCTCTTCACCTTCGCCCAGCCCGGTGGGAATTTTTGATTCACTTCCATCGGAGACCCCCTGTGTTCCGTCTTCTTCTTGGGAAGGCATCTGCTTCGTACCGAGCTTTCCTTGGTGTAAAAGGTCGAGAAGAGTGTCCCGTGTGCTCCCTCTTCGTTCGCGCACTGGCGGATTGCTTCGCAGCTGATTGCTTGCGTCTGAACTTGGTGTACTTGGTGGCCGCCAGGTATTGATCTTCACTGGTGCCTCATTTGCACTTGCAGCTGGGGTTCCGGGTCTCGAATTATGGGAACGCAATCGAAATCTCTCCTGCTGATACTTTTTTGCCTCAGCAAGACGTTGCATACTGTCCCAGATAAGAGCTGTTGTGTAGAACACCGTGTCTCGGGTCTCGATCGTCCACAGCAGCTTCATCGAGTCCACTTGGATGGGACACGAGCCATCGTTCAGAAGAAGGTTGTCCATGGAAGATGACCGTCTCTTCAATTTCATCAGTTTTGCTCGCACTGATTGAGCCCAAAGTCTTGGACTTCTCGGAGGTGGCGAAAGTGAAGTTGTTGACGAGCTTGGAGTAAGCAGCGGTGGCAGCAGATAGCTCGTCGATGATACTGGAACAAGAGAGTTCGCCTTCGTCAGCTTCGTTGATCCGAACAGACTGAAGCTAAAATCAATTGGCATGAAATTGTCGTGCATTCTCTCGTGGAATGTGCCAGTGTACTCGCTGAAGAGTGCCTCGACGTCGTTGTCTTGCGATCCGCTTCCTCGAGACGCACCGGGGGAAAAAATTGCTCGATAGCTCGTTCCTATCGTCTCAAAGAAGAAGTTCGACGATTTGGTTCCGTTGAATGGTAGCGCTTCATTTTCAACGGCTGTTGCTTCACCGTAGCTCTCAGCCGCGACTGGATTTCTCAAGATGTAGACTCGGAGCTGGTCGATGTATGTTGTTGCTTCGTGGATGACCCAGGAACTCTCATTATCCGTTGATTCAGAGCTTCGTTGGTCTGTAGCGAGCGAATTCTTCGCCAACCCGTGAGATAGGAAATCGTTCGTGACAAGCAGCAGACCCACTTCATTCGTCATGATGTCCCAGAACGCGATCTGAACAATGTCAACAGACACATCCCACTGGATTCCGATGCATCGTAGATAGGCTTCGCTATCGCTTAGGTCGGAGGGAACCACTGCAGTGTCGTCTTCATCTTCAGTCAGAAAGTACACCAGGAGAGGATACACGTAATCCCAGTTCAGCGCGACCAAAGCTTCTTCTTGAGCCGGAACTTGAGCTGTGGACACCGAGCCAGCCTTACTCTTTAAAGACAGCTCAAATGAGAGCGCAAACAGCCGATACTTCGATAGTTTTGCTATGACGACTGTAGGATCTTTGGTCGCACTGTCTTCTTTCCAGTGGATCATCGCATCGAAGATCACGTGTGGCAAGCAGACCAGCCGCAGCGGAGGTTCCGCATCCACTTTCAAGTGCGAATCAGCTGGCTCTTCCAAGAGTACTTGAAGCGTCGAAAGTTGAACCGAGAGTTTCTGGAACTGGCGGAAGTTGAGCGCGAAATCCTTGACAGAAACGCGCATGACTCGTTTTCCGAGCCCAACGTACGAGCAGTCCACTATCGTCGACGAGCTGTCCCCGTAGGGAAAGAGCAATGTCGATTGCTGGACTCCAAAATCCATATTCCCAATGTACCGGAGTCTCCAGTCGCCTCCACTTGGCTCAAGCTCGCCATTCTCGGTTTTTGGTCCTTGACTGTCGAATGTTTCTCGAACAACCGTGAGCATCTTCGATAACCTTGCACCGAGGTTCTTTTCAAATGTGACCTCGCAGCATTTCGTTAGCGCACTAAAGTCAAAGATCATCGTCCTGGAAGGGGATTTCCCTGTTGTCACGGAAGCCATACGGGTTCGTGCGATATCCGTGATCGTAAACTGGATCTCCAAGTCACGCGAGTTGGCAAATGCCTTGCCAGCGCTCGACATGATCAGCGAGTCTGCGGTAATAGACCCTTCGACACCTAGAACTTGGTCGATCAATTGCGCGTGTGCTGCTGGGGTCATTGCTTCATCACCTTGAGCTACCTGCAGAAAACGAGTCATAGACTCGTTGATCTCAAAAGACTTGGACAGCACGCTCTTGATCTCCAAGGAGTCCGTTGTCGCGTGAAATATCTCGTAGCCATGATCACCATCATCGTCGAAGAAGGTATTCTTTTCGTGTACTTCAATCGACAGCAGCGCGCAGCTAAATGAGATTCCTTGTCTTGACAATGTCTTTTGCTGAGGTTGGCTACCTTCGCTTTCTTCTTTCATGTTCACGAGTTCATCGAACCGCAGAAGAAGCTGCAGCAGGCGTAAATCTGGACGCATGAACACCGTCATCTGGCTGGCTCTGATGTTAGTTTGGACTGGAACCTTTGCAAGCTGGCGTTGCGGCCCAAGAAGGATCTTCTGCTGAAACGTCACTCCAGCAACCTCGATCGCCGGACAGCTGCTCCCCCACAAAAGGCTCACCAGAGAGCAATCAAATGACGTCTGAGTTGTCAGTCGATGCTGCTGTCGAATCATTTTGCTCTCCTTCAGCCACATAGTCACGTGGTTCGGGACATCTCGAACGTCATAAAGCACCACCTCGGCGTTCTTCGAGCGTACATCGAGTGCTAGAGTTTTCAGGATTGCTGGTAACGGAAGACTGGTCTCTCTTGAGATGCGAGGACCTTTTGGAGGCGACAACATTACGTCCAGTTTGTCGATAATTGCCAGAATTGCAGACCACTCCTTCAAGAACTCAGCATGCGCTTGGTAATTCCATCGAAGATGCGACTCAGATATAGAGACTGACATCTCGGTGTCCACGCTGTCTTTTACTCTTCGATCCTGTCGGGTGATGGCGACAACTTTCATCAATGCGACTGGGAATTGTCTGGCTTGCACAAGAATGTCGTCACTTGCTTGGTTCACATTCACGGACTGAAATCTGGCTTCGAGACTGTCATCACTGACCTCGGGTTCACTCTTCCTGTTTTTCGCGATCATGAACTCGGCGCCAAGAAAGACAGCGCAGTGTTTCTGGTTCTCTTTTGCAAACGGCGTGACAACCTCGGCGCAGATCTTCTCAACTTGAACGTCATACTGCCTCGCTTGCTTGGATGCTGGAAAGGAAAGCTTGGTTGCCACTCTTGTGATTTCGCCGTCGACCACCATTTCTTCAGCAGGCGCGTGCTTTAAGTGAAGAACTGCTGTCGCTCTCCAAGTCTGCAGTGTCACGGTCATACCCCATTCAACTTGACTCGAGCACTTCGAATCAGAGGTGCCTCTTGATGGGAGAGACTGTGACTCTTTACCAGCAGTTGATAGCAGCGCTTCAGACTCAGTAGCTAGCTTTTTGATTCTTTCTTCACACGCTGCCAATGACTGGAAGATCAACACGACTCGAGGATTCGCAAACATCTCCATTGCGCCGATAGCACACTCAGCGTGTCCTTTGTCCTGATGCGTTTGAGTCATGCTGAATTCGAGTGTCGACACGTTGAAGATTACTTGCTTGAGCCCTCGACCGGTCGTCACGCAAATGCTGCTGGCCATTCCTCGATGGCATACACCAACAGGAGGTGGAACCGAATCACTCTCATCAGCAAAATCGATGGGGATGCTGGGAGCAATTTCGACTTGTGATGTACTGAGTGAGGCGATGTCGGCAACAAACCGGAGCGGGATTGGTCTTTGATCTTCAAGTTCATGAATGATGATCACGTCGAGGCGCGCGTGGGTGATCTCTTTCGATAGCACCGTGCTCTGTGAGTGCATCTGTTGCTTCTTCTGGGCCGTAAGCTCCGGTTTTGGCACTAGAAATAGTCCTTTGTTGATGATCTCCAGCTTCTTAAGCATCACAAACTCGAGGAACGAAGTGCAAAGCTGCATTGATGTTTGCTCGTCCTTCACACCGACGAACTTGTAGCCGATCATTTCTCGATCCACCAACCGTAAATCCGTCACGAGGCACAGGTTCGGGCAATCAAACGAAATGCCGTCTTTGATGATCCCCTCATCGTCGTACGCGCCATGACTCTGCCGAAAGCTGCGAACGTATACTGAGGAAGCCTGCATCTTCACGTGAAGCAAGTTTTCTTTCATGAGCACATCGGTGATCCCAATCGACAGAGCTCGACAGCGAAACTCGGTCGAGACTTCAAAGCAGTGCAGCTTGAGCTGAATCGCAGCAACCTGGAAGTCCACAAACCGGAGAAACCCTACGGGGTTCGCTTCGTCTGCTTCCACGTTTTCTGTCGTAAAACCAACTAACCAGGCATTCACGAGTCAGCAAATGATCCTATGTTCAGTCTTGCAGCGGGCGCATTCATGAGAGTTCTTACGTTGGTTGCTCATCGCTGCTTGCGAATGCTGCTGCTGCTTCTTCCGCTGCAAGAGCTCGCGCAACAACTTTTCATCCATGTGGCGCAGCTCTCCGACGACGTCTTCAATCGCAAGCACCCAGATCTTGGTCTGGCCGAACGACCGGAAAAACTCTCTGACGAAGCTGTGCACCGTGATCCTCGTGAAGAGCAACGTCCAGTCGCCATTGCCACCTGTGATCTCCACGTGCACGAGCTGCAACGGCCGCAGCAGCACGAGCTTCACCTGCACGTCGATCTTGAGTGACGGCTCCTTCTTCGCGAGGTAGAGTGCTGCGAGCTTGGACACGAGCGCGCCGGCGAGGCGATAACGGCACAGATAGAGGGCCACGAGCCCCGCGAGCATCAACAGCCACTTGCGGTGCCATCCGGGCGCGAACATGAGCGTTTCCATTAGCGTTGCTGTGCTCGTGTGTGGTGCTTGCTGCTTGGATTAGCAAGTGCTGCTTGTGCTTGTGTGGTGATGATGCCAATTCCGCACGCGGGGTTTCCCTTCAACAACCTTCAACAGTCGCGTGAGGGAGGAGTGATGGTTGAAGCAATCACTTTTGCTTACTCCCTGTCTAGGCGAATACTTTTCCACATTGGGTATTTACGTAAATGAATATGCAACGGACCAACCTACTTCAGGATCGGGAACGGGTGCGCCTCCGTGTTGAAGACAATCTTGTCGAGCGGCAACAGGTCGTTGTCGGAGAAGAGCAGGTAGAGGTACTTGAGCGTCTCGGCGAGGAAGAAGCTCTCCATGTCCGGTCGGAAGCTCCGCACGGGACCCGAGACCACTCTCTTGACGCTGCGGTAGCCTCCGGTTGCCACCTAAAGCGTGGTAGTATCCCACAGAGATTAGACTCCCTCTATCGGTATTATATCAAAGCGAAGTTCCGGAGAATGAACCATAATTGCTCACCTTGCAGTGTTTCTCGATAGCATTCATGATCGTGCGGCCGTACTCGCGGTAGATCGAATCGCCCGTGATACGATGCATGATCATGATGCTCTCGACAGTCTCGGGGCGAAGAATATAGTAGTCATCATTTGGCTCGACATGGATCTCCCCGTGAACAGTGAACCCAAAGAGCTCTTCTGTCGTGAAGCTCGTGATCTCGGCAGCGACTTTGGTTTCAGTGGTCAAATACATCTGCAACACAGCAGAACACAGTACAGATAGACAGCGAGCGCACTTTAGCAAATCACAGGGTTTTTCATGAACCTTCTAGCCGATGACGCCAAACGCACCTGAGTGCATGTTTCCGTGAGCTCCTTCGCCAACTCGAGATGATCTTTCGGCATGCCATGCAAATACCCGAGCGCAAGCAGCCCAGGCACGAAGCAAGTGAGGTGCTCCATGACTGGTTTCAAATGCCCAAACTCGTTGATCTCGCCCAGAAAGATGAATCCGGTGGGGTATGACTTGCCGATCATGCGCGCTTTCATCCCTTCGACTGCGAGGAGGTACTGCTCCTTCATCACGGTATCTCTCTTGTCTGAAAGCAGCCACTGCTTCAAGAGGTACTCGTAATAGCTGTCGCCATGCGCACCCCACGAGATCTTCGAGCGCGTACCCCTAGAAAAGGGAAGACACTCAAACATCAGCTCACTCTGTGACGGTGTAACCTATCGTCCTTTGTCGGAGTCTGAGGTGAAACTGTGTATGCATACCTGCCCAGCTCCCAATTCACGCGAACTGGGATCAAGCCGTCCGTGTGCGTGGTCGCGACCATTTCCTGCGTCTGTGAAGCCAAGGAGATCAAAAGACAGATAACAAAACACTGACTAGTTAGCAAAGGGCTAGATTTTCTACAATTGATCCGAGCTATTAAAAAAGTGGACGTACGATTTTGTTGACCGAGTCGACGTAAGTTTTGTAAATCGGGTTCGTCGTCGCGTACGACAGGTAAGCAAACTCGAGCTGGAAGGTTCCGACCTCAGCGAGACTCGGCGAGCCCCGTGCATACGTTGACTGTGATACATCACCACCAGCACATCATTAAACGCCATGTCTGAGCATCTCGTACATCAGTACAACTAAATCTTATCGTTCTTACGGTCAAGTCGACTTTCTGACACGGCATGGACGGACCGCAAGTGAACGCTCCGGTGAGTCGATCAGCGAGCACGACAGCAAGATCTAGAAAGTGCTTCTCGGCTAATCATTCAATTGGCACAGCAGCAATAGTCAAAATCGGTCTTAGCTCATTGAGCTATAGCGCAACGCCATCGCCAGCAAATTAATCACGCGCACCTGAGAGGTAGTACGCCCCCAGCAGTCCACCGAGCGAACGGATCGTGACTTCGAAGAAGCTCACTCGGCCACTTTGCAGCATTGTTGCCTCCAAATTCGCCTTTGCCCACGCACTCGCTTCATCGAATTCTTCATGCAGCCCCATAATGAAGAGCGTGTCGAGCGAATCCACGAGCGTGAGCGCCATGTCGTGGTCGTAAACTGAGCCGCCGCGCTGCTGGTATACGTTCAGGAAGTCTCTCCAGTAGGCAAAATCGCGGTACGCCTTCCACGCGTGCTTGGTCATGTCAACCACCTGCTGCTGGTCAGCGCTCAGCTGACTCGCGCGCTGCTTGAAGAACTCACGCTGCGAAACGGGCTCCACCGGCGTGCTCTTCATCAGTCGGTCGAATCCACGGCGCAGGAATGACCGCGGCTGTGCACGCTTGAGCTCGATGCCCGCGCGGATGTCGAGCGAACGCATAGACACAAGGAGGCCCGTGGCGGCCACCACGACCGTCGCCAGTATCAGGCGCTTGAGCGTCATCATGGAGATGAGCATCGCGACACCATTGTCGCTTCTGCCGCCTCGGCGCGCGCCTTTGACATCAACCGTCAGCTGCTGCACGAGCCCCTTGAGTCCCGCAGGCGCCTCGCGGATGTCGCTCGCGAAGAACGACGAGCGCGGGGACTCCATGCTGTCCATGACCGTGGCGCTGGACGAGCAAACAGAGGTCGTGGACTGCAGGCTGCTCATCCTCGTCTTAGACGCCATGCGTCTGATTCAGTGATATTCCTGATATTCCCGCCCAGATGTATTCTCTATCGTAGGCTCGTCGATTGTAATTCATGCTGTTCCGCAGTCTCCGGTCACAAGAGGCTTGCGTTCAGTATGGCTTCGGCTTTTCTTGCCTCTCTATGAGAAGAACAAGCCAAACAAACAGCACGCGAAGAACAACAAGAAGAGAAGAAAAAGAAAAGCGCTGCTGCCTGTGTCTCTCTCTATCTGCACGCGCATTCACAGCCGCGTCATCCAGTTCACAAGCCCTCTGCTCTGCTCCAGACCCCATACACATAACAGCATGGGTGCCGCACTGTGCTCCTGCGGCGGGCGCGCCGATGACGACCACGCACTGCTCTTCGGCGCCGCGCTCGCCAAGGCCAAGCTGCAGCACCAGCAGGCGCTGCTGGGCTTCGCGCGGTCACCACACGGGGGGTACTACCCGACGAAGAAGTCGCCGCTGGACGCCCAGCAGCACGGCTCGCTCTACCATAGCCGCGGGGAGACGAACGAACTCTCGGACGACGTGTACATGGACGACAGCGAGCACCACCGCACGCTGCTGCTCGTGAACAGGCAGAGCAGCGCGCTCGCGATCGCCGAGGCGTTCCGCATCAAACTCGCCGAGTCGCCCATCGGGCCGCATGAGAAGATGCAGTTCCTGCTGGCGCCGCGCGCCGTGCCACCTTCTTCGCTAGAAGACGACCCGACGAATAGCAACGACGCGTCGTACCTAGAGCTGTCGGACAACGGCCTGATAGACGAAGAAGACGAGGAGAACGTGAGCGCAGAGGACTGGAAGCAGCGCGCGAACCCTCTGATCAGTATCATCGTGCCGCCGGGACCCTGCGGGCTCGTGCTGCAGGTAGACACGGAGCCGGGGCTGCCGCCGGTCGTCGACGGCTTCGTACGTAAGTACGACGGCTCCAAGGGCGTGATTGAGAACAGTGCCATGGTGCGACGCGGCAGCGTGCTCTGCGCGATCAACGACATCGACGTGACGCGCATGCCGCTCAAGGAGGTCGTGCGCACGCTCAACCTCTCGTCGCACCTCGAACGCCGGTTTGTTTTCCGCAACGTCCCCGCCGCAGCACAAACGATAGCAGCACATGGTGAATGACCGACCACTGGTGACGGATGACGGATGATGATTTATGAAAAATGCAGACACAGATAGCGATCGCAAATGACGATGAGATGAGCAACAACACCACGAAAGAGAAGAAGCGATAGTTTCGTAGTAATAGCAAGAGCAGCAGGTAATAGTGACAGAGTTTAATGGAAAGAAACGCATGTTAGTCCAACAAGAGCGTCAAGTGCTTGGAATGGTTGTCAATGCGATATGGACACTTGACATGGACGCCTGCGACGTGTGACGGCGTGCGTAATGCAGCAGATCCATCGATTCATCCGGATGGTTCGTTCGCCAGCTGTCCGCGGATCCACGAATGGATACCAGATGGGAAAAACGAGGGGCTCACATGACTTGCTGCTGCAAACCGTTGTCTGCCGCCATGCATCCATTGTCCACCGTCGTCTGCCTATGGCCTATGTGCCTATCCATCAAAACCACAACCCATGCAAACACCAAAGCGACGCGTCGTCCTATCTCCAAAAGTTGTGTATCTTTATCTTGTGCAATGAAGAAGAAGAAAAGAAAAGAGAAGCTATCCTCCTAACTAACAAAGCCACCATCTCGTCTGTCTAGTTCTTCTTCTTCTCCTCCTTGTCGGTCTCCTCTTGGTCGACGTCCTTCTTGCTCTCTTCAGCTTCTTCCTTCTGTTGCTTCTCGCTGGCGACGACGGCGGCGGTGGCCTCGTCCTTGACGAGCTTGTCCGCTTCGTACTTGTCCGCTTCCTTCCACGACTCTTCCACGAACTCCGTGTACGTCTTGTTGCCGCCGAATGGGCGCGGACCGAGCACGCGCACGATGTCCGAGTGGTTGATCGTCTCGTTCTTCAGCAGCTCCTCCGCGAGCTCGTGGAGCACGTTCTGCTTGTCCTTCAGCAGCTGCTTTGTGCGTTCGTACGCCTCGTGCACGATCTTGCTCACCTCCTCGTCCATCACTTGCGCCGTCTTCTCGCTGTATAGTTTGTCTGGGTACGCGCCTTCCTCCTTCGGGAACGCGAGCTGCCCCACGCGGTCGTTCATGCCATAGAGCTGCACCATGGAGTACGCAATCTGCGTCACGCGGCGCAAATCGTCGGACGCGCCCGTGGTGATGCGACCGTCAAAGTTGATGTACTCGGACGCGCGGCCACCGAGCGCCATGCACATGATGTCCACCATCGCCTCCTTGCTGTGCAGTGCGACCTCCTTGGGCAGGTACTGCGCGTAACCCAGCGAACCCTTGCCACGCGGCACGATCGTGACCTTGAGAAGCGGGTCCGCGTGCTCGAGGAACCAACCGGCGACGGCGTGGCCCGCCTCGTGATACGCTACCGTCTTCTTCTCCTCGGGGCTCATGATGCGGTTCGTCTCAAGGCCGCCGATGACACGATCCGTCGCCTGCTCAAAGTCGTTGAACGTGATGCTCTTGCCGGCTCGTCGCGCCGCAACAATCGCAGCCTCGTTACAGATGTTGGCGATCTCAGCACCAGCGAAACCGGGGGTCAACGCAGCCATGCGGCGCGCAAAGTCGTCGACGTTGCCGTCGAGCTGTAGACCCTTCAGGTGCACCTTGAAGATCTCGCGACGGCCCTTGATGTCGGGCTTGTCGACCGTGATCTGTCGGTCGAAACGACCTGGACGCAGGATCGCCTTGTCGAGAATGTCGGCGCGGTTCGTACCGGCGAGCACGACAACGCCCTCGCTCGACGCGAAGCCGTCCATCTCGACCAGCAGCTGGTTCAACGTGTTCTCACGTTCGTCGTTGCCGCCACCAAACTGACCCTTGCTACGCGCACGCGCGACAGCGTCGATCTCATCGATGAACACGATACACGGTGCGTTCGCACGGGCTTCGCGGAATAAGTCACGCACACGCGATGGACCGACACCGACAAACATCTCGATGAAGTCCGAGCCGGAGATGCTGTAAAACGGCACACTGGCCTCACCCGCCGTCGCCTTGGCGAGCAGCGTCTTACCGGTACCTGGTGGGCCGACGAGCAGCGCACCCTTGGGGATCTTGGCGCCCAGGTCCGTGAAGCGCTTTTGGTTTCGCAGAAAGTCAACGAACTCCATGATCTCCTTCTTCGCCTCGTCCACGCCGGCGACGTCCTTGAACGTGATCTTGATGTCCTCCTTCGTGATCTTCTTCGCGGGGCTCTTGCCGACCTTGAAGATGTTGCCCATGCCACCGCCGCCGCCAGCGCCGCCGCCAATGCCGCGCATCGACATGAGCAAGAAGCCCACGAGCACGATCGTCGGCAGGAACTTCATCAGCTCCGAGGCGAAGTTCAGCTCGTTCGTGTACTGCACGGGGATGTAGTCGTGCGGGCGGATACCCAGCTGGTGCTGCGCATGTTCAAGCTGGCGCTCAAAGTTCTCCACGCTGCCGAGGTTGAAGTAGTACGTCGGCTGGCTTGGAGTAGCCTTCGCACGGCCACCAGCCCCCGGTGAGCCTGGGAACGAGCTCTGGTTATCCGAGGACTCGCGTCCAAACTCGTAGTGCGCCTTGTTAGCGGCGTCATGCGTGTTCCAGTCGCCCGAGGAATCCGAGCCTGAGCTCGACGAGCCGATAGTGGACGACGAGCCGCTCGCGTCGTGGAGAAACACCTTGGCGTACTTCTTGTTCACGATCACGACCTTCTCGACGCGGCCCGACTCCAACAGGCTATTGCGGAACTCCTGGTACGTGATCTCCTGCATGGGCTTGTCGACCGACGCCAAGTCCGACAGGAAGAGCGCTGCAACCGCGAGGGGGATGAGATACGCCATTCCTTCCTTTCCACTGCCGCCGCTGCCACCAGACGAGCCACCACTGCTGCCGCCCGAGCCCTTGTTGCCCCCACCGCTACCTTCGGCGCTCTTGGAGCTCAGCTTCTTCACGTCACCCGACGCGTTTTCCGCCGACTTGGACGCGCCCTTGGGTGGCGTCGGCTTGCCGCCGCCCGTCGCCGCGCCGTTCTTCGGGTAAAAACGCCCAAAGCCTGCGTCGTGGGTATGTGTGCACATCATTAAGTGAGTTAGTAATCTCGAGGGTGTCTCGTTGATCAAGATACACAAAGCGAACAGCTCCATACCCTTTGGAATGTTCTCGGAGAGCCACGTAACCAGGCTCGTCGCCTTTTCAGATTGCGGCGCATTGCGCGCTGCACACATAGAGATGAAGATCCCACAGGTCAATCACCTTATATACACATGAATTTTCATACCCCAAGACAAAGCAAGTATCTCTTTTTCAGCACGTACAGGCAGAGTGCTGCGTGCGCACCGACTGCATGAGGTTCTTGGCGAGCGCCGGGTTCTGCTGCGCGCGCTGCATCAAGCCGTTTGCGCCGAAGCGGTTAAGCGTCACTCCCAGTTGCTATTAGCATCCACATATCAATCAGCCGGCGCCGTCATTATAGAAAGAGAAAGAGCATAACGACACACCCGCGCGTTGGACCAATGATGCGCACAGAGACAAGCGCACGCTATCGCTGTCCAAGCACCACGCATGAAACACATGCAGAAAGATAAGAGGGGAAGTGCAAGACGCACCTGCTGCAGGAGATGCACGTGGCGCGGGTTGCATTGCTTGCGCAGCGCCAGCAGCGCGTCGCGGCGCAGACGCCTCGTGGACGCCAGGTGCAGCATCATCTTCGGCCGTCTTCTCTTCTCCAGGGCCAGCCGCAGTGTGTTTATGTGTGTGTGTGGGGTGGAGCGTGGGCCGGTTCGTAACTAAAGATACTAAAACCGTTCTTGTCGCTTCTGTATCGTACCGTTAAAAACTTTATTTCACATAACAGTTTGTATCGTAACTGAGTAACCGAAGTTAACCGCTCGGCGAAGTGTGAGGTTCGTCTGGTTCGTCTCGATTTCATTATGATTTAGTGATAATTTCGAGAGAGTCAATTGTGACAATTTCTAACGCTTGATTCGTCGAAATTAACTTTCTAATTCACAGTTGGTGGTGGCAACGAGGACGCTTTTTTTACCCTATGTTTTTTTTGCATCAATCGATTCGTCTTGACGAGACGAATTGAATGATGTTGTTTTTGCAGCTTTTTGTCGTGCCGTTTTGCTGGAAACTACAAGTCAGGTTTACTCCTTATAATGGAATAGTCACTCCTATTAAGGGATCAGCTGCTGGATCGATGACTAGATAAATTACCAATATGAACCAATGAAAATCATCTAAAATTTAAATTACGCAAGGCCCTGTACAGTGCGCGCCAATAAAACGTGAAAATGGTGACTTCTGTGGATATATTGGCCAATAGCACAATTCAGAAAAGAAAAAGGTCTCGTTTTATAGCCAATCACGAAAGCAGTCGAATGAGACTGCTTTCGGCGAAAAAAACGCATTTTTGACCGAGCTACTGTCAGAAAACCAGAATGGGTACACAGTTGAACGCAAACACAGGTCAAATGTCGGTCGGTCAGATTCATTTTAAAAGCATTGCACTCTTGACGAGGAGTTGCTAATACGAAATATATCTTCCGCGGCACTTCTTCACCTACTGGCAACGATTTGACATGGAGTTGACGAGCGCTTCAATGTATGAAGCCGGCACAGCATCCCATGCCTTCTGCACGGCCTCTTTGAGTGCGGAAATCAAATAGTACTGCCGTCCTCCGCCGTAGACACGGTAGGTCATCCACCCCCAGAGGTTCTCAATCGGGTTTAAGTCCGGAGACTTCGCCAGCCACTTCATGACGGTGATGTTGCGATCAGAAAGCCAGCGCTTCGTGGTCTGCGAAGAGTGAGCTGGGGCGTTGTCGTGCTGAAAGATTGGTTTTCAGCATTGAACGACGGTTGCAAATAGTCCTGGAGCGTGGCAATGTACTCGACGGAGTTGACGTTGCAGTCAAAGAACTTGAGACGCGTCTTGTGCGTCCCCGAGAAGCCACCCCAGACCATCACCTTGCCGCCACCCGAGTGACGCCGCACAGCAACAGGATCAGGCCGTCTCGTGTCGATCCATCGTTGACGCAAGCCGTCCGGGCCGTCCAAGTTCCACTTCTTCTCGTCGCTGAACAGCACCTTGGACCAATCCGCGGTCGTCTTGGCTTCGTGATCGTCAGTCCACTTCCTGCGCGCGGTCCGGTGGCGAGGCAGCAACTCCCGTCCAGCCCTGACCTTCTTGAACTTCAGCCACGGCACGTTCTGGCGCACGCGCTGCACCGTTCGCACACTCACGCTGACTCCCAATGCGTGCTTGACGCTCTTAGCGCTGGCGTCCTCCTCAGACATTGCACGAACGATCGACCGCTTCGCCCGCTCCGTCACTTTCTTCGGCCTTCCGCGCCGCGATTGCTTCGCTGGTTGACCGCGCGCCTTGATAACCTTGTGGCACACACCGATGAAGCGTTTTGCCGCGTTAGATACCACCGAGAGCGTCAAACCGGCGTCGTGGAGAACCAAAATGGACTTCCGCTCCTCCAGCGACAGATCCGACGCC
>JAADWP010000372.1:0-25245 GCA_023336215.1 Globisporangium iwayamae
CACGCTGCACTTCCTGCCTCCCAACACAACAGCCCATCTGCAACCACAAGATGCCGGTATTATCAAGTCGTTCAAGAGCCAGCTGAACACAATCAGGAACGAGTACATGGTGGACAAGCTCGACGCAATGCTGGAGCAAGCGGATGAGGTCGAGGAGGAAGACATAGACAAGAGAGCTGAGCAGCTCTACAACGTGAGCATCTTAGTGGCAATGCGGTGGGCCCAGCAGGCGTGGGACACGATGACGAAAGCCACTGTTCCCAACTGTTGACGTCACACTGGAATTCTTGCGGCAGACATCTATGAGCTTGCTTCTGAAATGGGTGATCTTTGCATTGCTCCAGAGCCAGCTAACTAAGTAAATACCTCTATATTTTTATACTTATATACTTGTGATTTCCTGTCAAATTATATATTATTTGGCTGCACTCTTGCTGTTTAGTATCGAGAATGGTGACTGTAATAGGCAGCAGCGATACTAAATGGATCACCGGGAATGTGTACAATAGAACCCGCTAGCGGGTTTTATTTAAAAACAAGCGAGTGAATCCGGGTTTAAGTGCGAACGATTGTGTTCCTTGTAATCGAAAACTTTTTAGCTGGTGCCATTTCGTTTGTTGAAATCGCATCCGTATCATGACAGATAGAGAGCGACACATATATATGCCTAGCTTGTGGCTGTCGATTGACGAGTCTTTTCCTCCGCGGGGCGATTGAGAAAACGGTATCGCTCACTCCTAGGAAGCTTGCGTCACGTCGCCCCCTGTGTCTGAACTGCTCGTTCATCCCTCCCACGTTGATGACAACACGAGTCCCGCCTCCTCCAATTCTAGACAATCTCGCTTTCAGCTGACAAGCGTGATGACTTGCGCTTGTGGTGGCACGTGCTACACTCACCCAACCTCAATGGCATCATTTCGCTTTATGCCTCCACCGGACATCGTCATCGACATGAATGGCTCTAACCTCGGGCTCTGTGCACTGGATACAACCCTTTGATCCTTCGTTATGCACTGCTATCCGCGATCCGAGAGGATTCTAACCAAGTAGCGGAAGTTAGGCGTCAAAAATGGATTCAACATCAACTTCCAAGCACTCCTGTCGTGTGCGTTCGGTCTACCGCTTCCATCAGCAATTGTGGTATCGACGCGTTTAGCGAGAATTGAACGACACTCAGGACGCTGTTCGAGAATGCCTCGACGCACTAAGCTTCTACGAATGTCGAGCTGTGGCCCGGTGTCTCCAGTGCCTTGGTGTATTTCTTGAAGCTCTCATGTGGCCACTTCTTCTGGATCATTACGTTCGTCAAGACCGCCGAGGTGGACTCCCGGCGTCCAAACCGTGTCGTCGTCAGCTTTGTCAGAAAATTCGATCGTGCGCTTCTCTTGTGGGATTAGGAACTTCCGTACCAAGTCGTTGCTCCACCTCTAAATCAGGACGCCATCCTGCTGCAGAGTGTGGCGCTGTTCCACTTGTGGCCAGCGCGACTGAACTTGTTGACTTCCACTGTACTGGTGAAGTAATTGAGTCAGTCTTACATACTCTGAGTTTCTTCGGCAAACGATTCAACATTTGGCCGGTTTGGATCTCAGTCAAGCCTACTCGTCGCTGGGACCACCGCGGTAGGTGCTGATATCACTGCCGCTACCGCCGCTGATGCTTCTGCCGCCGCCGTCGGCGCGCGTCTGGTTGAAGCTGGTTTGGCCGCTGGAGCCATCTGACCGCTGTTTATCGCACTTCACCTTGGTGCCGCTGCTGGTTGTGTGCGGACACTGTCCTTCTCCGAGTCGCTCACGTTCATCTGTAGAGCTGCTCTCGCTCTCCTGTCGGTCGAAACCGCTGGTCCTTGCGAAGCACTGCGTGTGCCCACTAGTGTTGTCGTCACTTCTTCAGTCGTTGACCTTCAGTGCAGCTCACGCTGTCCTCAGTCTTCTTTCCTCGTCGTATCTCGCGCAGCCGTCCGTGGTAACTCTACCGTAAAGCAGTTGCCGTCATGCGCAGTGCCAGCAGGCTCTTAGCAGGGCCCCAATATGATCATCAAGTAATCGCTCGCGTTCCTCACCGACGCTTGCTCCTATTCGTCCTACACGCGGACTTCCAAGGCCAGTCGTCACCTAAAGGCGATCAGACCGTGGTGTGTCACACGACAACGACCGTCCTCCTCCAGGAATATGTGTCCTCTTTAGATGGCGCAGTGCGATGCCCCGTCGTGACGCGCGTGAGTTAGCTTTGTGGACTTGTCTTGCTTGGCACCTACACACAGACGCTCTGCTCCACTCACACAGCATAGCCGCCTGCCAGAGACACCTCTTGAACGAGCGCGAGTTGTCGATGATCAGAGATAGAGGGAGATTCAGTCGCGTCCTTGCGGCTGTTGAAATCTAGTGCAAATGCTCGTGTTGAGTGGGTATCTACGCTCTTCGTTCAACTTCTGCTGCTTTCACTCTTTTGTGAAGTGCCGCGTACCAAGTGTGTCTGAAATAACGCTTCGAAGAAGCCTATCAACAGACTTTGTGTTGCGATGTTGCTGAGGGCGAGCCGTAAAGCAGCGAACTTCCATTAGAGCTGTCGGGAGGCGATGAAAGCTCATGGCGCGTCCGCCAGTCCGTCTACCTTATGTCTGTCTTGGATGATACTAGCTGAGGCTTTTCGTCGACAGTGATGAAGAAAGCACTACAGAACAGCTTGTCATTCGAGCTGCTGCAACAGCCATACCATACTTGTTGACAAAATGTCTGTGTGCTCTGTTGCCCTTTGTATGTGGCAATCAGTCAACAACCCTGCTTATGCCTTAGTAATTTGGTGGTCTCAGTTGGTATGTGTGTTCTCCATTACATTAGAGAGCTCGTTGCTGATTTCGTTTCCAAGCGGAGCGAAACCGGTTCAACCACGGATTCGACCAAGTGAAGGTCCGTTTGTAACATGTGGGACTCGTTTTCGAATTAGCACGAGAAAAACACAATCACAACTACGGTACTGTACACGTACACATCCACGGTTCACACAGGGATCTCTTCATAGCCCGAATCGGACTCAGAGATCCCCCCAATGGTGCCTGAACCACTGTCTGTCTTCGTTTGTGTAGCTGCTGGCTGCTTATTTGACTCCTCAGTTTGCTATACTCTCGCACACCGAGCCCATGCGACGCCGGGTGGAGAAGCTCTTCAATGAGACGTTCGCGTCGTTCGCGCTCGATAAAGAGGAGGAGAAGCTCGACTGGAGAGCGAGCATATGGCGGTGACTCGAGTACCGGCAGTGGCACAGCTTCACTTGCTGTCACTGGTAACGCGAATACGACGGCGGGCATACCACCACCTGTCGACAGTCAGTACCAGGCATCAGCAGCTAAGGCACTGAAGTCACGACGCACGCCAGACGAGCGGCGCAAGCAGAATCGACTGACAGTGTAGCGCTTCTACTATCGCAAGAAAGTTGTATAGCGCAAGGCAGCTGACACTTGACATTGCACGAGTGCAGGCTGGAGTCTAATCAAGTGACTTGCGCTGCAAAAATTGATGCAGGGCATGCGAGAGGAAGAAGCGCGCTTGACGAAAGAGTTCACTGCGCTCCAGTCAGTGATCAGCGGTGAGGTGCACGTGAACAAGCGGAGCGAGGCCACGCAGCTCATCTTCTTCAAGGAGAGTCTGCACCACCAGAACGAGCTCTTGCGCGAGACGATCTTCAACTAAATTCAACAGCAAGTGCACTTCGGCCGAGCGTTCAAGGCAACACACGAGGTGAGACCACGTACACAGCAAATGATTGCATCCTTGTGCGGGTGTTTGCTGACTCTGACACGTGCATGTGCCGTGTAATTCTTTTCTTCCGCGCAGCAAGTCGTTGGGGGCGTGAAGACGAGCCTTTCATCGCACGAGTACATCCCACAGGTCTCAGTTTTTAGATGCCACCAGTTCGTCCAGGCCACTCTTCAGGAGCTCTTCGAACACAAGAACGCCGTTCAGACGTCCAGCACCACCAGGTTCTCTGCACTCGGATGGGATTGCAGAGTCTTGCTGCCTGCAAGCGCGACTGACAGTACCAGCAGTTTGTATCAGCAATTCGTGTTCTCTAAGTCACTACGATCTGAGATCTCAGCGTCTCAGCTCGCCCGGCAAACACTGGAGCTGTGGATGTCAACGAACCCCATGCACGCACATCTCTTTCTAGCGTACACGCAGCCACGTCTCCGCCTTCTGCAGCGAATCGACGACCGCAACCTCATTATATTGCAGATAATCACGACGAACTACCGCCGCCACCAGACGGACGAGGAGCCTGAGCATATTCATGTCCAGCATCATCAGGCGCAACAGGAACTAGAAACAAGCGTCCCGCCAACCAGCTTAAGTCGGAGAGCAGGTGCACTTCTTCACATCTCACTGGTCGAAACAGAGTCCAATGAAGCTATCTTCTTCCTCCGTAGTATCCCGCGAGAACATTACGAGCTGAGCGAATGGGATTCAGCATCGACTGCCTCTGAACCGTTGCAGTGGCTCAATGTCTTCAAACTGGTGCGTACAAATCTTGTACTACGTTTCTTGTAGACATCTGGGGCAGTGCACTAACTGGTGAGCTTTTGACTATGTACTCTTGCGTGCCTAGATGCACCCTTGTCAGCGGTTCAAACGGCAGCGCCGAGGTGACGTGGGGGATCCGGGTCTTGCCACCAGTGCACTTCGGCATGGGCGCCTTCGAGTGGCTCATGTTTGAGCTCACGCGCATAGTCCGCTGGGAGGCCTCAGTCGTCGACACGTCACTGGTGCAAGCTCAGGAGCTAGAAGAATAACCAAAAGTGATGAGATGCGCCACATACCGACCGTTATTCAAACCCAAGCAGAAGAGATGGGTTCAGGATTTAATTCGTCTGGTCTGCCGTATTTGCTGTTCGTGTTTCCGGAGCGGGATGGTGGGTGACGGCACGCCCTAAAGTGACAGCCCCTCTGGAGGAGTCGGTTGACCTAATTATACTTGCTACTGACAACGTTGTCTATAGTTGATACGAGTCGGATCGAGAATCGACCGTCTCCACACCAGAGCACACAGAGTGAATCCAAATATTTGCTGGGTACGTACACTTCCTGGCAGCTTCTTTAGAGGTGCATAGGCTCTGACCATTTTGGTTACGATGTCCAAGAGAATTCCCAATGTTGGGAATGATTTGCCCTGATCGGAACCAAGTTTGATAGAGAAGCGTTCACCTGCAACGCTCGCATGATCAAGAGCGGGGGTGGTATAGCAGCTTGCAGCAGCCTCCTGTTATCAAACGGTGTCTAATCTGGAAGTACTCAAGTGAACGCAGGTAGTGCACATGCAGCAAGCGAGTCAAAACTCAGCCTGATACAGTGTGGTCATCGTAGGACTCATTTCATGCGTTTAGTCGAATGAGGAAGCTCAAGTTGCAGAGTTTCAGACGCCTAAGCGCACAAATGATATTGAATAGGGAAGCGTTCAGACTTTGAACTCTCCGCTGCATGGAATAGGACGGCGCCATCACTGCCACTGCCAGCACCACGCGCGCTCATGCTCGCGCCGGTCGTCTTCTCCTTGTCTCTGTGGGTGCATCCTGTGCCCATCCGACCGAAGCGATCCACCGCATTCTCACTTCTTCTGAAAGGGAGCGTCCGTGTGAAGTGCTCTGCTCTTGCTTGGCCGCAGTCAGCACACTCGTTGGACCGACATAGAGTACACCTGTGTACTGATGGCTGTCGCCCAGGCGCTGCGGCTGACGCTGGCCCAATCGGGTGACAATGACTGGGGGAATCCGTGCTAGCAGTCTTGTGTGAATGCGCGTGCGAGTGTCTTTCGTTCGTTCGTTTGCCTATCCAGCGGCATGCGCGCCTCAAGCGTGCGGTCGGTGGATCAACACAGGTTTGTACATGTGGAGGCGCTATTCCATAAACGGAATCCATCGAAATCCTGTGGACCCATTCGCTCAAATCGGAAGGGACGAGCGTCCTTTAAGTCCTGTCCTCCTAGGTGAGACTACTGCACTCCGACAGAAATCCACTTTACGCCAAACCACCGTTAATCTAATACATAGCAGACGAGAGTTCACTTGATCCTTCCAGATAACACCGGCGGCCGGTTCTTCGGGCGCGTTCATTTGTGATCACGACAGGGGTCTCTCTCTGGCATGGCGATCACTGTTGCTGTCCTCCGAGTGACTGTGCGAGCAGCGAGGCCACAGGACACGCACGCCTTCTTGCCAGACACAGCAAGCTAACGATGTGGATTCGTGCTATGCGGAGCCTTCGCTCCCGCTCGCAACAACGCCAACCTTGGAGAGACAAGGTCAGTGCGCTCGCAGTCTCACATGCGACTTCCATTTGCTCGGATTTTCGTCGATTGCTGTTTCAACTCTATGTTGTGCTGTCAATTTGACGGGACGATATCGTTGCAGCAACTCAGTCCGACAGAAAGCTAAATATCTCAACAAGGTCCGCAAGAGATGACAAGTTGCTGTTGCGAGTGTGATGGGCGGTAGGATCGTCTCGGATGCTGCTGAGGCGTGGGCAGCAACAACTCTTGTGTGCATCGGTGCGTGGCTGTGCTTACTGGGTTCGACTTCACGAGTTAACGTGACGCATGGGATGGCAGGCAGCGACGACGACGCTGGATTGATGCTTCCCATTTCGTTTCGTCGAATGTTTAGTCGCTTCAACACGCACAGCACCTCTCGAGGGACAAGATCAAGACCATGCGTTTGTCGCGCCTTGCGAGTGATGGCAGAGTGGGGAAGTGGATTCAAGTACGAGAGGTGCAGCTAGCATTGGAAGAAGTGCCAAATTCAACAAATGTTCGGGGCGGGAGGTGTACTTGTTCACAGAGGATCAGCAGCATGGATCGATTTCCACAGTTCGTGCCTGCATTCCAAGAAAAGTTGTTTCGAGACAGCGTTTGACCAATGGAGGAAGCCGACCAGCCGGCGGTTGTGTTCAAACGACCCACGCGCCGTTGCTTCCTCAGTGTATGCTTACTGTGCTGTACACTTCAGGTTCCACACTCAGCACAACACGCCGCCGCCTCTTGAGCGCGCGTCTTCTCTCGCCCCGCTGCTGAAGCAGAAGGCCGCCTCGTCGCCTCGGCGAGAGCTACTGGGACAGAGACCGCAACGCACGCTGGACGAGCTCCGCGAGCAAAACCGAAAGACAGTCCAGCACTTCTATTATCGGAAGAATGTACGTCCGACCTTTCTGAAGATGACTTGTGCTTGCGTCGTTGATGCATACGATGAAAAACAAAGTGATCAACGAACTCTATTAGTCGGCTGCTTGCTCCAGTGTTCTCCAAGACATGCGCGATGAGGAAGCGCATTTACAGCAGGAGTTCGCTGCGCTTCTGGCGGCGATTATCGATGAAGCCTACGCGAAGGAGCAAAGCGAGACCACACAGCTCATCCTGCTGAAGGAGAAGCTGCTTCGTCAGAATGAGTTCTTGCGCCAACAGATCGCCAATCAGATCCACTTTGGTCGCGTGTTCACGCCCGCTCACCAAATGATCTGGTTTTATGGTGTGTGGAATATGCAGTACCTCTATGTTTGTGGTATACAGATTTATCTGACCCTTCGTTCTTCACAGCAGCAAATCCTGGGAAAGGTGGAGGCGAGTCTCCCATCGTAGGAGCTCATCCCGCAAATCTCGGCAGCCGAATGCCGCCAGCCCGTCCAGACAATGTTCCGAGAGATCGAAGAGATCAAGACTGCCGTCTAGCCGTCCAGCACAATGAGCTTTTCTGCGCTCCGCTGAGGTTGCAGAGCTGCACCATCGTCAGCTCGGGTGGTGAGACCAGCTCGTAGTTCCAGTTTGCGATCTTCAGGACGATCGATTCTGTTCTCTTCGCGCTTCAGCTGGCTTAACGAACGCTGAGTTTGTGGCCTCCATCTGAAGCGAACGAGCACACCCAGCTCTTCTCAGCGTATACTCGACCGTGTCTTCGTCTGTTGCAGCGGATCGACGCTAGGAGGTCACAGTCGTTACTGACGCCTCGCTCGTGCAGGATGAGAACGTGTTTGGGGCGGACGGTTAGATCTAAATTACATGCATTATTCCGTAGCAGAAGATCGGACATTCTTTCTGCTGTTCGTTTTGTTGTTGAAGTCAGCCAACAACATAGTTGGCCTTGGTTTGATCTTGTCAACTTGGAGGATGTGGGGGCGCGATGTCGTGCTCCAGCAAGGTTTGTGGAGCTCTCCCGAGATACTGTCGTGGGATGGAGGGAACTGCTATGCTGGTCGAGATCAAATGCTCGAACATGCCAAAAAAGCATAGCATGTACCTTTCGTTCTCGAGTGGAAGGCTGAGCTGTTGGCATAGGATGGAGTGCGTGAAACGGGCACTAGGCAATCGACGTGCGCTCAACAACATGCCGACTGGATGCAATGCCGCTTGAAATAACTGCCTACCGGACAGGGTGGAGATCACCTTCAAAAGGCGCGTCGTTTGGTGCACAGGATCAGATTTTCTGGCATCGTCATGCCGTTTTTGACGTAGCCGCCAGCGGCGGTTGAGGCATCGTCCGGTGTGTCCGCACGTGCCGAATTCAGAAACTGTGCGGTGGTGGTGCGATGTGGAAAAAAGTCGACGTCTTTGTGGAAATGCTGCTTGGTTCCGACGTCCTCAGGTTCTGATGTACCGGTAAACAAAAAGCGCGCTCATACAAGATGTTGCACAGCCTCAGGCGCAAACTGACTGCCGAAGGACGTGTGTGGCACATATACGACTCAAAGCCACAAACAGAGCACAAAGCCAAAGATCACACGCATACAAAGCGCGAATCCAAAAACCAAAGCCACATGCAGTTGGTTCAGGCGCTCCATGCAACACTCGGTGTCGTCGTGATTTTTTTTTCGTTTTCCATGGATCCACAGAAAAGATCGCCAATTTCACAGAAAAAAAATGTGGGTACACAAACGTTGGCTGCCATTCCTGATTTTAGAATTTAGTCTAGCTTTTTGTATATATCATACGAATTACCCCTTTTTTTGCTAGAAGATCCCCACAAAAAAGCGAGGATGAGCAAAATCGCCTCTTTTTTTTTTAAAGAAGATCGCATTCGCTCGTTTTGTATGAAAGTTTGTATGCCGCCGGTAGAGTTGCTGCTGGTGTGGCGTGTTCCCTGAACGTTGCCGCGTGTTGGTTGCCGCTCGCTCAAGAAAAAAAAAGACAGGTTGTTGATTAAGGGGGAGTCCTTGTCCAACCTCTCTAAAAAACGAATACGCTGGACAGTGACTCCGATTTTCCCATTCTCACCGTCAGCACATGCGATGGTGTTCAAACCTGTCTACAATCGATTGCTCATTGAGGGTGAAACATTGCTCGTTAAGGACCAGATTGAAACCACCAAACGACGCCTGCATTGCTTGCTTACTTGGTAGAGAGCTGCTCGTGCGTGCGTCTGTCTATTGCCTCTATTCGCACTTTTTCGCAGAGCTGCGCAAGACGAACCGGCGAGTGGGAACAACGCAGATAACCAGGCGCTCGCTCGCTCCATCCATCCCACACCAACACACATCCTGCTGATCTCACACCGACCGCATTCCCACTGTTGCCGCCCACAAGACAAGAAGAGGAGAGATGACTGGACCGCGCGTGAACGAGCACCGGCCGCTGCTGCTGCTGTCGCCCAAGGCGCGAGACGTCGCGATCACGATCCGTGGCGATGACAACGACAACGACGATCTCGCGTTCGCTGGTGGCGTCGACGTGTCGCCAATCAACGCGAGCGTGTTTCGATACACGAGCTTTCGCGCGTCACCGCCATCGTCGCTCGCGTCCGTGTCGCCCAAGTACTACCAGCAACAAGATCGGCAATCTCCATTGCTGAGCCGCAAGTACGTGACGTACCCGGTGGAGGACGTGGTGGGCCAGAAGCGCAGTCGCACGAAAGTTGCGGCCGCTGTGTATGGGACGATGTCCGTCAAGACTGCTGCTGTGGAAGACGATGAGGGCGACAAGCACAGCAAGAAGACGACGCTGCGCTCGCTGCTCTGCAAGCTGGACGACCCGCGCAAGACCAAGAAGAGCTGCTCGGCTGATGAGACGCCACCAGGGAGTGACGGCCACTGCCACAACCAGAGTGAGACCGAGAGTGACAGCGACGGTAGCTGCGGCAGCAATACGGCCAGCAACAGCAGCGTCAGTAGCAGCTCGTCGCTGCAGTCGATCCTGCGGATACGAGACGGCCTCTACGCGTGCCGGAAAGCGAGAAAGCAAGTGTCGGTCGAGTTCTCGCTAGACATCGACCACGACGACAAGCACGACGACGATGCCGAGCGAAGAAAGAGCGCCAGCTCCAACGGGCTGCTGTGTGCCTCCAACTGCATGCCAAGGTATGTGCCAGCATCACTCTCTGTCGTTTGCTAAACCCAAAGATTAGACTCACTAACGAAACCTGTGTTTATTTTTGTACAGACGCCTCACTATTGAAGAGAAGGCCGCGCTGTATCGCATCCGGCCAGATCTGCAGCTCACGCCCATGCCGCTCATCCTGCGCGAGCTCGAGGAGATCCGCCGCCGCCGCCAGCGGAAGCTCATGTTCTCGATCCTGGGCGGCACGCTCATCCTGCTCATGATCATCGTGTTCTACTACCTGCTTACCGAGACGCCGTAAGAAAGCAAGTAAAGTGTACCTATTAGAGCCTGCCACCCCTTCAACTCGGGCATGCTCGTTCCCCTTCTTCGCCCAAGAAGGATCCGTGTGCTGCTGTTTCTACGGCGGTGCGCGTCCAAGTATTTGATGTCACGAAGAGCCTCCCTCCCCCCAATTAAAATTATTATTCAGCGGCAACGCGTTCTCGTGCACGATCCTTCCTTCTTCAGACTGTCATCCACATTTTTTGTCCATTGTTTGTTATTTTTTCACGAGCTCCATGGATGGAAGCAAACAACGTGTGTGTCTCTCTCGAAGTGTCGAAGGATCACATACCATTTCTTGGGGGTGAACAACAACAACAACACGATGCATTTGATGAGCAAGAAGACTCGTGACAAAGTTTCATCCGCTCCGGAGCGTGGAAAACCAAGGCTCCATCTCCCACAGCCAGAGCCAAGGAGCGTTGATGGTGGTGCTCTTTGCGTCCAAAGTCAGCAGCGAGGACTCGCTCTCCACTTTTTGCGCATTTTGTGAGAGCGTGGTCTGCTATATGATGTACCATCGGACCCCAAAGTCTTGTGCATACAGCTTTCGCGACTCTCGCTCGCTTCATAACGTACGTAATTGCCTATACCCATATTGCCGACTCAATTCCCGGAGGATGGTACTCATGGTAACTGTAAGACTAGGGAATATGTGCAGAATGGTGCTGAGTGGGTCGTCGGTGTGCTACAGTGCATGACTGAGTCGTGAGCATCTTCGTCTTTATCGAGCAGGATTGCATCGAGAGAGACATATACGAAGGCTGTGTTGTCGTTGCTCATGGTCTTGATGTTTGGGAAGTGGGCAACAGCAGTTTTTGGAATAAGCTCCTCACACACACCGACTTTTAAAAGAGCTTGAGCATGTTAGCGATACGTACCTAAACGAATCCTATAACCTACAAGCACAGTCGATTCGATTTACGGAAATGGACGCTGCGCGCAACGAGAGCGCACGCCGGGAGCTCCGCGCGTTCCTGCGTCAGCACCGCTACGAGCCCCATGTGCGTGCGATTCCTCTAATGGATAGAAGTGTGTGTGCACGATGTGCAGATGCTGACGCCATCTACCTATCTCTGGTGTTGTCCACGTAGGGACGGCTGTCGCGCGCTGGCAGTTTGGAAGAGAAGGATCTGGACGCAATCATGCGTGGTCGTCTGCTGCCAGTGTGGCAGTGGGTATTCCGCAACGTCAAGAGCGAGAGCGAGATGGAGGTGCATTTTATTTGCCATGGACGTATGGACTCTTTTGATTTGAGTTGTTGGGAAGAAGCTCACATATGTGGTGTCTGGCCATCATGCACACATAGATCATCAGGCGCAACGTCCGAGTCGCGCGCCAGCAGGTAGAGAGCTGCAAGCAAGAGCGTGAGAGTGCAAAAGCGCGCCGCGACGCGCTCGAGAGCCACAAGAAGCTGCTTCTCGAGTCGCTTTCCAGAGCGAAAGAGCGCGAGTGCAACCTGCTGCGGAGCATGCGCGCGCTCGAGAGCGAAGACGCGCTTGTTATTCGCACGGAAGTCGACAGCAAGCAGCGCGAGGTGCTTAAGCTCGCTTACAACACCCAACAGAACGATTCGCTCGCGCAACTTCACACCAGAGTGAGTGATCTGGAGGCCAAGGTGGTGCGTTGTGATCATGATGACGCCGTACAGAAGAAGCTTCCGTCGTCGGCTGCTGCTGCGATGAAGAACCCGATTGCGGTGCTGCTGAGAGAGTACCTGCGTATGCTCAAGGCCGGTGATGCGGAGATCGTCGACTTTGGCGACCCGGACGTGGCAGTAAGTTGCTGCTGCTGTTGTTGGTGTATTTATCATCTCGAGGCTCGACTGAAAGCTGACTGACGGTACGATGTTACTGTGTGCTTACTATTTATTAGCACCTTCGAGGTTTTGGTGGCACCATGTTGGTAGAATGGCTGTCAGAGTTAGCAGCGTCAGCGCAAGGCAGTGATCTGCTGAGCTTCGCTGACCAGGAGGAAGCTGAGTACGCCGCGCACGTCGCCGAACACACGAGCTCGAGTCGCGACGCGTTGGCACAGGTGCAGCAGCTACTGCAGATGAACCAGAAGGAGCACATCGCAAAGTTCCTCGAGGCGCAAAAGCTCTATGCCAAAGCACAACAAGCGAGCGCAAGAGCCCATGATCTCCAGCATCAGGCGTCACGAGACTTTGACCTATGGGATGAAGAAGACAACAGCAGCAGCATGGATGAACCTTCATTATCATCCTCCCAGGCCAGCGAGAGCGATTCAAAGCGTCTAATCGCCAACACTGTTCACCTTGAAGTGGAAACGAACGCCCAGCGAGCAGCTCTAGACGTAGCCAAGCAGACGCACGAAGCGCTCGCACAGCAGATCCAGGCGTCCAGGCAGCAGAAAGTGGATTTGGACCAAAAACTCGAGCTCATGCGCAGCTTTGAGCAACGCCAGAGAGAGATTCTCAACCAACTCGACCTCATGTTTCAGCAGAACCAGGAGATCACCACGGCCATGGGCGTACGGCAGGAGCAGCTGCGAGGTTTCGTGGGCGAGCACTTGCAGCTCAAGTATGAACACAAGAGCGGAAAATTGATGGAGACGTGGTGGAAGCTCATGAGTGAAGAGCTCCGGTCGCTTTCGAGCACAGTGCAGCTCGACAAGTTGGACACGGCTGTGAAGTCTGTGGAGTTGACGACGGATGATCACTATAGCTTCCACGCAACGGCAGCAGCACCAACGCGACGAGAGGTGGCCATGGCGGTGCCATTCTCAGAGTTCAGCATCAACCAGATCCAACACTCGAGAGGCATGACTGACACCGCCAGCAGCAATGGTGGTGATCTGAGCCTCAGAGCCCACAACGCGAATGCTGACGGTGGTTTCCATCAGGTGCTGAACGCGATGCGAGTACCAGAGTACGGCAGCTGGGGTAAAGTGCTGACAATGTTGCAGCTGCGCGACCATCAAGGACAAGTGGCGGCACGGATGTTGCACGAGCGCCTCGAGGCGCTGGCGCTTCAGCCACAGGAAAACCAGCAGATGCGGCCATCTCACCGCTCTACCAGTAGCAATGGACATCAAGTGCAGGCGCTGCTTGCTGATGTTCGAAACGCAACGGAGGAGATGCAGACGGTTGCGTTCCCAGTGCTGAAAGAAATCATCGTAACGAATGCCGACACGGTGGAGAAAGAGCTCGTGCGACTGCATGCTGCGGTAGACGACTGGTTCGAACAACGGGGTTTCAGTGTGCAGCTTGAAGAGCCACGAGCCACCAGCTGAGATGGCAACTGAAAGCGAGGTAGTTTTCTTCGACTGCCCATTGGCCGGCACCGCTTTCTTGAGGTAGGTAGCAACTGGATACTCGTTGGCCCCAGCTACTTGGCACCTTCCTGTCGGATGCTCAACGCGTCATCGCTTGATGCTGTCTCAGCCTGTGCATTCGCCCAATTGATGATGTGCTACGGTGTTGGTGGAGTAATGGCACTCGGCGGTCCACGCTAACTGGGTTGAGAGCTGAAGCTCTCAGCATGTGCTAAACTGTGAGTTTGCTTGTGGCAACGATCACCAGTCGAGAGTCAGAGCTTCAAAGACTGCCTAAATGCGAGACTGAAGCGAGCGAAACCAACCGGGATCGTCATTGTTTGTTTGTGACGACACTGTGAACACAGCGCAACGAACGCAAAAGCAACGCCTGCCTAGTGCGTCTTGATACCAAGCAGTTGGGTAGCGCGATGTGAACTGCTTGTCTCCCCCGCGTACACCATCAAGATGGGAAACAACTTCAGCTGCAGTGCTTGGTCGTCATTGTACTGACCATCGAGAGCGCCAGGGATCAAGTCACTCGCCGTTGGTCGGTCCTAAGTACATGGCGCCTGCGTACGCGATGTGAAGCACATCACCTATCTGGTGAAGACGACGCAACACCGTATTCGCAGTGCCAGCCTGTGCTGGTGGCGGTGCAGCTGACTGAGGCAGTAAGACCTGCCTAGAACGTCGGGTCCGAGGATGGAAACCCGATAAACTGTGCTCGTAGAAGATCGATCGCGTTGTCTTTCGACATGACGAGCAAGCAGGAGCTTTATGGTTCTTTGTCGTCCTGAGCATGCGGCGGTGCTGGTTCCACATATTTCACATGCACGCACATTGGAACCAAACTCTGTCGAAGTCTTTTCATCTGGCAACAGTGGCAGATATTCAATATGCTATCCAAGACAACAGGTGGAGGTTGCTGAATCAGGGTAGCATGCCAGATCGAAACCAGAAAAATCGATTTCAAGCCATGGACCGAGTTGCGCACGCGATCGCGCGCCAGGTGTCGCAGGAGCACGCGCTCGAGAGCGACCGCAAGCGTGCGCTGCTGCGACGCTGCGGCGTAGCAGAGGAGGATCTCTCCAAGGTATGTGTGTAGCTATGTATTGCGACTATCTATCTATGTATCTATATTGTCTAATGGGAGCACTGCTGCTGCTCAATGACAGAATGGCCAGGTGTATCTGCACGTGCTCTCGGAAATGGCGGAGCTGCTCGCACTCAAGGACACGAGGAGCAGCAGCTACCTGATGGCAATGGCGGATCTGGAAGATGCACTTGACAGCGCAGAGCAACACGCTAACACGCTGCGTGACGTGGCGGACAAGAGCAGTAGACGCTCGCAGGAGCTCACGCGCGAGTGGACGCAGCTCGAGGCCGTGAAGCAGCAGCTGGAAGACGCAGTCGACGAGCGCGAGAAGCATGGTGCGTTGTTATAGTGTCCGTCTATTGATGTATGTGATTCGACTGTTATGGTAATGATGCTGTCGACTGCGGTTTCCCTGGCAGAGAATACGGCCACAATGGTGCAGCGCACCGAGGAGTTGAGCGAGAAGCAGCGCGCGTATGAAGATGAGCTGGTGCGCATCATAAAGAGTGAAGCGTTAAACGCAATGTGATGATGATCTGTTAGCTGACACCTGTTTCACTGGACGAGTGCCGAAGGATTAAACCACTGTAGCTGTCTGTCTATTACATGTGACAGACCCGGCTGCGTGCCACGCTCCAGGACGACGTGGGCTTTAACGAGTGAGTGTCTGGTTTGATTTGTTGGACTGTTCCCATCCAAAGTGGCTCAACGCAAACCCAATTTTGCGTACGTGTGTTGATGAACAGACCGGAGCACCACCAGGCACTGAGCACATTGGAGGGCGAGTGCGAGGCGATCGAGCGCGAGAGCCACCTGCTCTCCGACCAGCTGCGCCACTTCCACGGCCTGCCGTTCAGCAAGGAGCTCGCGGCCGCGCAGCTTGTGGACGCGCGCGCCGAGCTCCAGCGGCTCGAGGACCAGTTCAGCTCCCAGATTCAGCGGATGCTATGATCATTGTTTGGTAGTATGGATCATTGAATGGTATCGCACTTAAGCGGGAGATTACGACCTTTCAGAATTGATACCGTATCTTTAATCGATTATAGAAGGGTCTCCCAACATAATGGCTGCCGAAATGAGTCGCGAAAGGGCTTTCATTTGATAGACGCGAGGAGAAAGAAGCGGCCGTTGGGCTCTTCGTGAAGAGGATGAGGCTAGAGACACGGATTACCACATACAAACTTCAAGCTAGGACAGCACAGACCCTTTTCTACCCCAATATCAAAAGCAGTCTGCGGAATTGAAAGTCTCTCACAGACTAAGAGTCCGTGTCTGTAGCCATTTTCTGTGTGGAAGTCAGTGGGTGCCAGCAGCAGCAACGCAAGCCATCACCAAGTACCAAGCAGCAATTGAAGCCGCACGATCTCTTCAGCTTTGTTCGCTCTATTCCCCAATTCGCCCCGCTGTACGCACACACGCACGCACACACACGCCGACGACACCTTCGCACTACTACGACGACGGCAGCAGCAAGATGACGGGAGCCGCCGAATCGCCACGGGCGTCAGCCATCGACTTGGACGGGCTCGCGCAGGGCGAACAGCAGCTGGCACGTAGCTTCAAGGACCGCGAGAAGGGCCTGCTGCAGGAGCTCTCAGCGCTCTACACGAAGCTCAACCAGGTGCGCGAAAAGCGCGTGAAAGCCGAGGAGGAGTCGAGTCGCGGCAACAGCGCGCACCACGCGGACAATGATGACGAGAGCACGACGAGCGCAGGGGGCAAGAGCCGCAAGCGTAGGCGCGTGCTGCTCGTGACGCGCTCACTGCCGTTCACGCTTGTATGGGAGGACGCGCAGTCGCAGTGGCGCGCCGAGTTCCCCGACAACGTGAGTCTTGACGGCGCCATGGAGACATTTATGTGCATGCACGAGAACTTCGACTGCGTCTGGATCGGCTCGGTGCACGGCGACATTGAACCCTCGGAGCAGAACTCGCTCAAGGAGCAGCTGCTCGGGGACCGCAACTACTGCCCCGTGTTCCTCGACCCAAAGCGCGAGCGCCTCTTCTACAACGGCTTTTGCAAGACCGTTATGTGGCCGCTCTTTCACTCGTGTCCTCCAACAACGGACGACCAGCTCAGTGCGCACGAGACGGACACTTCAAGCTTCGGCGAGGACGACTTTGACATGGAGAAGATGTGGCAGGCGTACGTGGGCGCGAACCAGGCCTTCGCGGACGCTGTCCAGGAGGTCTACGAGGAGGGCGACCTCGTCTGGATCCAAGGGTACCACCTGACGCTCGTGCCGCAGATGGTGCAGAACCTGTTCCCGAACGACAACATTGATATTGGCTACTTTTTGCACATCCCGTTCCCATCGAGCGAGCTCTACCGCATCATGAACAACCGCGAGGAGATCCTCACGGGCATGCTGGGCGCCGACCTCATCGGTTTTCAGACCTACGAGTACGCGCGCCACTTCCAGAGCTCGGCTGTGCGGCTCCTTGGACTTGAGAGCAGCCACAAGGGTGTCGAATACAACGGCCACTTTGCGCGCGTGACGATCTGTCCCGTGGGCATTGACGCAGACAAGTACACGTCGCTCGTAAGCACAAACAGCGTGCAGGAGCAGATCAAGCAGATGAAAAATCAGTTTGCCGGTAAGAAGGTAATCCTTGGTGTCGACCCATTGGATCTCACGAAGGGACTCGTGCACAAGCTGCTGGCTGTTGATGAGCTCTTCACGTTGCACCCGGAGCTGTCGAAGGAGGTCGTATTCCTGCAGATCGTGACGGGCACACCATCGCTCTTTGAGTCCCCGCTGGGCTCGCAAGTCGAGTCGCTCGTCTCGCGCATCAATAGCAAACTGCAGGACATTGGCGCTGACGGACCCGTGCAGTACCTGAACAAGGAGATCCCCCAGGAGGCGCTCATCGCGCTCTACGCGCTCGCTGACACGCTGGTTGTCACGCCTGTGCGCGATGGCATGAACACAATCCCGTTCGAGTACGTCGTTTGCCGTGAAGCCTACGGGAAGCACGCGCGTGTGGTGCTCAGCGAGTTTGCTGGCTCAGCGCACTCGCTCGGAGGTGCGACGCTTGTGAACCCGTGGAACACGGAAGAGCTCCTCGATGCACTGCTCGCATCTCTCCAGGACAACGACGACGTCATGCGCGCGCACCAGAGCATGTACAGCTACGTGCGCACGTTCACGTCGCGCCACTGGGTCGACAACTTCCTCGAGCAGCTCCGCGAATGTAGCGAAGAGAACGGGCTCGCAGTCTCGGGTCGCGAACTCAGTCGTCGCGACATGACGTCGGCGTACATTCGCTCATCACGCCGCCTGATCTTCATCACGTATGAAGGCGTACTGGCAGCCGAGGCGTCGATCCCGGAGCTCTCGTACCCTCCGCAGGAGCTCATCTGGCAGCTCTCGATGCTCACGAAGGACCCACGCAACACGGTCGTGCTCGTGTGTTCGCGCAGCACGGCGGTCTGCGAGCAGTGGTTTGCGGGGCTCACGGGCAATATTGTGCTCGCCGCTGAGTACGGCGTGTACGTCAAGTGGGTCGGCGAGCACGAGTACTGGCACTGCATGGTGCCGAACATGGACATGAGCTGGTGGGAGCACGTCGTGCCGTTGCTCGAGTACTACACGGAGCGCACGCCCGGTGCGTTCATTGAGCGCAAGGACAGCTCGGTCGCGTGGCACTACCGCGATTGCGACCTGGATCACGGCCTCTGGCAAGCGAGTGAGCTGCTGGTGTCGCTCCGAGAACTCACGCGCTCGCTGCCCGTCGCCGTGTGCCCTGGGAACCGCGTGCTGGAAGTGCGTCCGCAGAAGGCGAGCAAGGCGTGGCTCTTTGAGCGCATCTGGGAGTTTATGAACTACACGGTTCTCTTCCCTGGCGAAGACCCCGTGACAACCGACTATTTTGGCGACCCGGTCAAGCCGCTGAGCTCGCCGCTGACTAAGCCCTGGAGTGCCAGTGGCGGCGGTGACAACTGGCGCAAGGATACGCCACACCCGACGCCGCTGCACTTGGCTGGTACCGACAATCCCGAGGCCACTGAGGGTGGACATGGAAGCGATGATGACGAACGCGTAACCTCGGACGAGCTCCAACCAGTGGACTTTCTGCTGGTGATCGCGTCAGGAGAAGACCGAACGGATGAAGATCTGTTTTCGTACCTCGTTCCGGCGCCGATCGACTTGGAGGCGTACTGCCGTCAGCTGGAGAAGGACCAATTCGAGAGTCTCTCGGAGAGCCAATTTGGCTTTGCAGGTATTGACGAAGAGCTCCCGCACGGCGGCTCCTTCCGCCGCCTTTCGCACAACAACGAGTCGGGCGCTGGAGCTGACTCAGCGAGCTCTGGCACCTTCGATGAGACCACGAGACGCCTATCGCCCCGTGGCTCGTTCCGCCGTCTGCTGGGACTGGAGACCAGTGCGTCGGATGCTGAGAGCAGCAGCGGACTGAACCCGGAGCTGCTGCCGCAGACGCTGCCTCGTATCCCATCGCAAGGCCCCGACTCGGACATCCTGCTGCTGGGCCAGAACATCACGAAGCTCACACCGCTGTACTCGAAGCAGGCGATCTCGGACGACGCGGCCAACATGTTCCCACGCACGATGCTGAACACGCCGTCGAACGCGCGCCGCGACGAGATCACGGAGCGCAGCAAATTCACGCCACGCCGCGATTTCCCACCCTCAGCGGCACTCTTCAAGGCGATGAAGTCGAAATACGGCGAGAACTTCAGCATGCACCGCCTGCCCGACACGCCCGCGGCAGCGTGGGCGCTCGTGGTGCCACCGAACGCCCGTGCGAAGCTCGAGGACTCGAATGCAAACAGTGTGATGCACATGCAGCCCTCGGGAAGCAGTCAGATGGACCGGAAGTCGTCGTTCACGTCATCGGCGGCGGCCATCGCGGGCTCACCGACCTCCACATCGACACTTGAAGGCGGCGGTAACGGCATCGGCGCTCCGGGCAGCGTGACGAGCGAGAGCTACAGCAGCTACAACTCACCGTCGTCGTCGGTCGTGGATGGCGACGAGCAGATGCGCCGCGAGATCGAGGCGCTGCGCAGTCTGGACGAGGACGTGTCGGTGCGCTCGAGCGAGAAGGATGGCGCCGACGAGGACGAAGTGGAGGGGCCATACCGGTTCCCAGTCAACACTTTTGTGTGCACTTTGGGAAGGAAACTGTCGCAGGCGCCGTACTTTATCAAAAACTCGGCGGATCTCTACCAGCTGCTGCAGGAGATGGGGCTCAATAGCCATATCCGTAAGCAGCGGATGATGTCGATGGGTAGTCACATGGACGAGTAAGTGAGATTTGGAAGGAGGCTCGTGTTGCGTTTTATAGGTCCACTTGTGCGTAGTGAGAGCGGTAGCTAAGGACGATAAGAGAAACAAACAGTTTATGATCGATTGCAGCGCAATCCTCTGGCGATGGAAGTTCTCTGTCTATGAGATCGCACGGAGCTGCTTGTTCGTGTCAATAGTTATGTGCGCTCGTGGTCTTGTGAAAAGCGCTTTTCGACCTGGGTGCACACTTCACGCCGGATCTGCACAGAACAGAGCACCTTCGGCACTGGACGTACGCGCTCATGTGCTGCCTCTCTTGCTCTCGATGTGTATGTGGTGGCAATGTTGTGTTGTAAATGGGCTGCTGGACGGACACGTATTGTCACGTGCGACTGATCCCCTGTGGCGAGATGGATACACGTTCAGATCGTGCAATGATGAGTGAAGGTCGCTACATTTCTGAATGTTGGTAGCAGAAGATATATTCTCGAACATTCTCAAAAGAGGACAGTTTCGTATGTCAAACTAGAAAAAAGAATCGTTCAGTTTACCCTATAACAGACCGATTTGATGTAATCATACCTTATTTTGACAGCAACACTACTATCAGTCCTTTTGAACGAAACAGATCCCAATCAGAATCGTGCGTCCCATGGCGAATGAACGATGGCGAATGTGCTGGACCTGTGGCCACTGCCTTCTTGCGCAGAGCGTTTGCAACAGTTGCTGATGCAAGTGTCTGGTCATTACTATAGGGATTGTACCCACAGCCTTCGTTTCCCTCTTGCGCAATGACTCATTATGCGCAGGCACAAGCTCAGAAGTACCTTGACGACCTCAAATCAAGAGCTCATTCCATAATTCCCCAGTACTAGCTCACTTGCAATTCATTATCATACCACCTCTCAATCTCGCGTCACTACCTTCGAGATACACCTTCCTTGCTGTTCCCACACTATGAGTTCAAGCCCGGAGCGTTTGACGACGTCCCCCTCACACCAAGCAACCCCAGGCATGTCGTTCCTGACTGTAGCTCAGACGACTGGTAGTTCATCCACTGCTACCGCCACCACCTCTTCCCCACGTGCTGCCGTCGCCATCCAGAGACCCAGACGCAGACGACCACGCACAGCCATCAACCTACCAGCAGAGGACATCTCCAATCTCGACAAGGAGGAGCTTAAGAAAATTAAGAACCGCATAGCGGCGGCGCGCGCTCGCGAGCGCTCACAGCAGCGCGTGAGCGAACTCGAGGCCGTGATCCGCGAGCTCTGGGGCCGCGTGCAGTACGTCGAGGGCGTGGTCCAGGAGCTCCAACCCAACCTGACGCTTCGAGAGCTCTATAACGGCTACCGGCCGCAGGTGCAGCTCAGTCAGTCGACGCTTACGTCACCCACGGGTGCCTTCCAGGCTCCCAACGCGACCTTCGACCTGCGTGAGCTCGCGTGGATGTTCACGGCTAAGGAAGGCGCGAACAGTAGCTGACACTGTAGGCATGATTGCAAGGATCAACTTAGAGTAAACAGTACAAAGTGAAGAACGACACAATAAATAGCGGTACAGAACTCCACCATTACACGATAATGAAGTGCATGGAATGGCCATAGCCTCATCTTGAGTTCGTGCTATGTTGTTGATGATGATATTTATGTGGCTGGGCAGCACTGGATAAGCACAGGTGATCAAGTAGGAATGAAAGAAGCCATACCGAGAGAGCCCTAGACATTCGAGAAGACAAAGAAGAAGTGGGCTAAGGAATGACTGGCAGAATCCTGCCGACCAGCCCAATCAGCAACTGAGTAGGAGCGCTATAATGGCATTCTCCGGTTCTTCTTGCTCTGCTGGCCTGGTTCGCTTAGCGGAACTGGGACTTGAGCACGAGCAGGCGGCCGTCGATAGCATCGACCTCCACGTCGCAGATCGTGCGCAGAATGTCCTTGAGCAGCGCCTTGTCGTTGTCCGTGACGATGAGCTTCTTGAGCTTCTTGAGCAAATCACGCGTGCGCATGCGGCCGCCGTAACGAATCAGCTCCTGCTGCACGCCGGCCTCTGTGAGCTTATTGGCCGTAGACGACGAAGACGAGCCGCCCGACGTCTTCGCCTGCTTCACCGGAGTCTCGTCCTTGACCTTGCTGATCTCGTCCGCCTTGCGCTTACCGCTCGCGCTCTCCGCCGCGCCATTGCCGCCCTTGGTCGACACACCACCGCCATTCGCGTCCGCACTGGAGCTGCCATTGTCGGCCCCATTGCCATTGCCCGCCGCAGTCTTGGACCCGTCACTGGGTCCGGCACCGCCGTCCGAGCGGTCGTGGATGATGTTCCCGCCGAGGTCGCGCTTGATCTTGTCCATGTCCTTGGCCGAGTAGTCGTCGTCTGAACCGTCCTGGTCGTCGTCGTCATTCTCCTTGCCGGGCTCGCCCATCTCGCCGCTCTGCGCGCGTTTGAGCAGGTCCTTCATGGCCTGTCCCGTCTCCGTGAGCTTGCCCGTGCCCTCGGGGTCCACCTCGAACTCCTCGTCCTCCGAGTCCGACGCGATCGCCTTGGTATCCTCATGCTCGATCTCCGCTTCGCTCTCGTCGTCGTCGAACTTCTCGTCAAAGTCACCACCGTCCTCGCCCTGCGCGCCCTCCTGGGCAGCCTTCTTGGGGCGCACGGCACGCTTCGGACGGCTCTCCTGGACGTCAAAGATGTCCTCGGCCTCGCCCTTCTTGACGCGCGACGCACCACCGCCGCCACCCAGAGCACCCGTGCGCACGCGAGGGGCGCTGACCGTGTCGCCGTTGTCGTCGTTGTCCTCGCCGGCGAGCTTGTGCTTCATGAGCCAGCGCTCGACCGCGCGCTTCTTCTCGTTGTTGAGGTCCTCAGCCTCCTCGAGCGTGAGCGTGCGGTAGTTGAGCGGCTTCTTGAAGCGGAACCACTGCTCGACCGGGATCACGCTGAACTCGTCGTTGTGGCGGTTCTTCACGAGCAGCATGTACGTCGACGACTGGCCGCCCTCGAACACACCGTTGAACTTATTCTTGCCGTCCTTGTCCTCGATGACCCACCCAGCCGTGCGCGTGTCCTTGCGGCGGCGGCGACGGCGCTTGCGCAGTGCAGGGTTGTACCCGACCTCCTCGTCCTTCTTCTCCTCCTCGTCCTCGATTACGCGCTCTGGCTCGCGGTACATCATCACGGGCTGCGGGCACTTGCGGAAGTCCGGCACGCTCGGGACGTCGAAGCGCGCGATGTTGTAGCGCTTGATGGACGGCGTCGCGCGCAGCACAAACGTCTCCTCCTTGGCCGGCGGCGGACGAGCGATGGCTGCAGGCGACGCAGAGGCAGGGACGCCTGGGCGGCGCATAGCGCTTGGTCTACCTGCTGCTGCCGAGCTTCGCTGCATTTTGGAAAGTGAGCAGGCGTCCATCGTTTGCTTTCAACCCAAAAGACTCTGTTAGATGGGTTTTGGGGAGGTTTCGTGCCTTCTCTCCGTATCACTTTTCAGGGGTTTCCACTTGCTTTTTTGTGGCCAAGATACCGCAAAGGCGAGCTTCAGCGTGGCTTCAGCTCGTTTACTAAAGCGATCAAAACATACAAGAGATGGGATTGTGGAGGTAGTGAGATCCTAAAAGAAAACAAAAAGCAGCACGGAACCTAATCCTATTTGACAATGATCAGCAGCTGATGTCAACATTAAGTTCGATATCTGCAAAAGCTTGCGCACTTTACAACAGCCACAAATCCAATAATATCCGGATACTAGTAAAAAATAGGACCAGCATGTACTGACATTCACCGGATTTCTGTATACGGAAAGGCTGGGCGACATCATTTTTCGACCGCAATCTCCTATTGTTCACTAATGCAGAGATGTGAGAATGCCATTCCGGTCGAGCTTGCTGCTATTTAGAAAGCGGCTCACTATTTCGACTGCCATACTGTATCATCTTTCAGCTTTATACAGAGGGTGGGCGTTCGGTCCTGGATTCTCGAGTGCTTGTAAACGCTGTAACATCCGAAGGACGACGATCTCCTCGACTCAAGAGAGAGGGTGCGATTACGCTGGAGCATGACTGGGGTCCGTGATCAGAGAGTGAGCATTTCAACGCCTCGCCTTGTTGCCAAGATACATCTCCACACGAATGCCAGAAACCACCTGTACTTGGCGACCAAGTAATCCAGAAACCTCGAGATCATTCTTTGCGTGCCAACAAGGGAGGCGCAAGTCGACTTGAAGGCATGATGGGCTCCACGAGATGTTGATGCTGCGCCGCTTCATGTTCAACAAACCTGTTGGCGAAAGATGAAGGGACAGACTATCGAAGGGATTGCGGAGGAGCGCAATTTTCAGCATGTGATCGTTTGCAATAGGCATTTGCCATCCATGGCCCACTCAACAAGTGTCTCTTCCAAGGCGGAGCTAGCCCAGCGAGCATCTTCGCGCCTGATTTCCTGAGCGTTTGATCTGGTTTTCACCTTTTAAATCACATAAAACAGCCCCATAAACAGTTAGTAGTTGACGCTCAACTACCGCAAACTGCGTATCGTATTCACTGTAAAAGGTAAAATATGGTTTTGGAAGGTCAAGTCAAACGAGAGGATTCCAATTGATCGGCTCACTTTTTTGCACGTGTGTATAACGTCAGCGCTATTTCGTCAACGCCAGCTGGCTCCTCGGAACACTCCCGCATTCGGACGCCCGTTGTCTCCATGAGCCAGTTCCGCACTCTCAGTTTGCCTGCCAACTCTGCCTCCTCAACTCAGTTCATTTCCAGACCTCCTGTCCCACGAAGAGTCTCAAGAGATGCTGCGCCACATTGTACTCGTCGTCGCAGCCGCGCTGTTGGGCGTCAGCACCAGTGGCGTCCAGGCTGCCACGCCTGCCTTCGGCTTCACCACGAGCTCCAGCCGCTTCGTCATCAACACGGGCAATGGCCTGACGGTCAACATGGCACGCTCGTCGTGCGACATCGTCTCACTCCTCTACAAGGATCAGGAACTTCAGTAC
>JAADWP010000373.1:0-25235 GCA_023336215.1 Globisporangium iwayamae
CCGAGCCAAGCCAAGCCGCTCGCCCCAGATTGCCTTACCTGTCTGCTTCGTCGTCATCTTCATCGTGACCGTCTTCTTCTTCTCCCGATTCGCACGCTCTCGGCCGTTGCCTCGTGAACTCCCACTAGCGTGTCCTTGGTTAAATTTCGCTATTATTTTTAATATATATGTTTGCGCTGTCGAACACTAAGTGGCAAACCTGGACTTTGAACGATGGAGTACACTGACTGAGGCTACAAAAAAATACTTGTTCTGGAGAGTTTGGTGTTGTCTTTGATTTCTGTGCAGTTCGTAAACAGTAACCAGACTATGGTGCGTCCAGCGGTCGAAACTATTCTGATGGATTCGACGTTAGTTTAGTCTACTTGCTAAAATCTTCCTTTGTCGCATTACCAAGCACAGCTGATCACCAACCATCGGCTTCGAGTATTTGACCGCCCAACATCGACAACAACAGATATATTAAGACACCAGTAGGCTGTCAACATCAAGTGCGTGGGATACAGACGCAGTTTCATGTGGGCTCAAGGCCATCCAGTCATTTTTGTAGGCTCAAGTTCCGACACTTGAAATTTAAAACCTTGCGTTTAATAATGCAGCTAACACTACAAGCACATGAGCTCGACTATTTGAGTGCGCTAGCACGTGTAACAGTAGAAGACGTTGTGAGCAAAATTAAATAGAGACAATGGCTAGAATGGTTTGAGTTTAGTTACCGTGTCCGTCAGACTCGTGTTTGAAATGGTGGAGTCGCTCGATATGATCATCTGACTTCCTGCATTTAAAATTATCTCATCAGCTTCTTCGTTAGTTGTCAGTCGATTTTGGCGTGGTTCATCATGTTCTCAATCAAACCCCACTCTATTTGCTTCCTTGAGCAGTCGTGGTTCTTTCAAAAACTTCGTTTGTGGCATCAAATGCTGTCTCGCGCTACTTTTCGAAATCACAGTATTCGCGACAGCGAGATATCCTCGGTGATGTCGTTCAGAAAGCTTTACATACAGTTTGCGAACGACTGCTGCATCTTACTAGCTGCCTGGAATGTTCAGGGTACATAACAGCAAACACTTAGCGAGCGACAAATATGTCTTCATCTTCCGTTGAAATTGATGCCGAGTTACGGGATTGCCACTCGGCTTCTGAGACGCGGAAGGACTGCAAGAGTGTCTTAAATCCATAGATGTCGAGCCGGTCGCGACAGCGAAGCCTCGGTCGTTCATTGAGGCATACACTAATATTATCAGGTTGTTTTTCGCTCAGGTATCTGTAAATTCACTCGCGTCTAGTGGTTATCGAGTCTTTCGAATTACCTTGCCGTCAGTGACGACGGGGATTGCCAGCTCGTTTGTCTCGTCGACATCCTCACTAGTGTTGTCGTTGTACAATCCATTGGCGAAGGTAACAATGCTGACGGCTGGGTGGCGTCGAACAGGCGAGTCATTTTGGTGTTGTGGTGTGCGTACACATTGAACTGCGGATTGAGTAGCACGTGGGATATTATAAGGAAGAGTGATTGAAGTCACCAAGAGTGGAAGTCATGTCTATCCTGCTTATTTGATGTTCAGATGCGGTTGGAAGGTGTACTCACTTACGTGAGAGCTCAGGTGAACACAACGCGAGACACCTGGAAGTGCATGAATGCATCAACATGATCATCTACGTGCGGAGCGGATTCTTTTCACCTGAAAGACATCGATGACAAGAATGAACACACCGTCAGCAACATCGTGTGGATGTCATGGACACACATCCGACGAGAGTGGAGTAAAATGGCGCTATGTAGCTAACGTGGCCGTGGACAAACACAGCTACAAGATTCTTCTCCACACGAGCACGGGAGCAGACAAGAAAGGATTCAAGTACGTGCAGCATGGCTGAGCAGTCACCTTTAAGGCTCGCCATCGATGTTGAGTCAGACGGCAAGAGCTGCGGCAAAGAGCGTGATCGTGCCGTACCTCCTGTGGCGGTGAGGCATATGTGGCCCAACGAGGAATGTTGTGAAGTGAGGTTGTTATTATCGTGAGGCGGAGTTGGCTCTTCACTTACCGTGTGAAGAACTGTAACATACAATTTCAACCTAGTCAGACAAGACTCAGGTTACTGAATTCTCGTTCCTACAGTCCAGCTGGATATGACACATCGAGCAATCTTCGGGTCGAAGCGAGAGAACTACAGGTAATCCGCACATACTTCACACCGTGGTACTCGATCGAGTTTGAAAGGGTATGGATTGCGTCTAGGTTGAAACATATTGTGATCGAAATAAAATTTATGCTAGTAATCAAATTTCATTTATACAATTACACATATTTTAGGTAATGGGATGTAGGATATCATGAAAGCAATTGCATCGAGCTATGAACACTCATGGTTTCGAAGCTGGGGCTCAGTAATTGAGCTTCGTCATCAGGAATGGGGTCGCCAGAGTACTCAAGATCTTCCTCTGCAATTTTGTAAAGACCTGGAGCTGGAAACACCTTCGTGTGTTGCCAACAGTTGTGCACAGTCGACTCGCTGACCTCGTCCCACACGGCCGCAGCCCATTGCATCCCAGTTAAGACGTCAACCCTGTACGGATCCTTCGCGCCGGAATTCACATGCTTGGCGGCTTGTCGATCTCGTCTTCGCCAGAAATGTGCTTTAAAAGACCTCATTATTCCCGCATCCAGCGGCTGGTTGAATGGCGTCGTGTTTGAGGCAATTTTGTGGATCCTGATATTGGTAACTTAAGCCCCTCGGTCTTGTGCGAGGACACATTGTCCATGAGTAGCAACACGTGACGCTGTTGATTGCGAAACTTGCTGTCGAGCTCTTGTAGCCAAACTCCAAACAGGTCTGAATGCATCCAACCCTTGGCGTTGGCGTCATAGGAAAGCCCGTATTGTGATGCGGGGGCTCTCTTGAAGCACCGTTGTTTCTTCGTCGTCTCAATATAATACGGTGGTAATTTTTCCGTGCCACCACCGTTAGTAGCGAGCATGATCGTAATCTGTTGCTTGTTCAGCTTTCGCCCTGAGAAAAATATAGAAAGTTGTTAAAAAGTGACAAAATAAAAACAGACGACAGATAACGACACACCCACATACCTTGCTTTGTTCCCGGGCGACGTTGGCTTCGTCGCGTGTGCGCACAGTAGTTGAGCGCAGTCTCATCGAGATTGTACACGTCGCGCTTGTGGTAGGCCTGAGTGGCGTCTTGGCTCTCGATGCGACCTTTGACGACCTGTTCTTTGTCGCACGATCCAGCTTCGCCATAGTCAAGCATCGATCTTATCCTGTGCCGTTTGTAAAATCTGCAAAGCCATCCTGTAGAGAAGTTGCGGTCTTGTAGCGCTATGTGCAGCTCTTCGGCAATTCTTTCAGCTTCCTCGCGTATCATGAACCCTGTAACCGACACTTCCATGTTGTTTGCGCGATCGATCCATTTGACAAGCGCTGACTCTAAGCTGGGAAACTGCGCTGGGGTCGATCTGGAGCGAGCGAGACGGTAGTGAGTGACGGACTTGATTTTATCGGCTCGTTTCAGGATCTTGCACACTGTTGTTCGGTCCATTGGGGTCTTGAATTTGAATTGGGCGGTTGCCCAATTGGCGAGAGCGGTTTGTGACCACAATGGCTCCCTAGAGGCCATCGCAATAATTTGCTGGCACTGCTGAATTGTGATCGTAATGATGGTCTTTTTTGTGGGCATTGCGCTCTTCGGAGTGAAATCGTGAATAGGTTGATCAGCTACTCATCGTGGTCGACTGTTATCTTGCGTAATTCCCTCTACTACTTCAACTGCGCGCCATTTTTTGAATTTCAACTTTTAAGTGAATGTATCTTACTGTAAAATTTTATATATGATTACACTTGCATATTGAAAGGAATATTAAAAATACGGGGTGTGAAGTATGTGCGGATTACATGTATTGCGAAAAACAAATAAAAAATCAATACCGCAAACAACGATTAGTGTGTCCCACATTAACCAGCTTCCGCTCCAACTCTCCACGTCTTTCGCACCCTTGCCAAGCCACCTCGATGCTGGCGCTTGAAGAAGAGGAACGCGAGCACGCGCCCCCAGTTGTCGCAGCAGACGCGCCGCCGCCACCACCTACAACAGACCTCGCGGCCGCCGAGCGTACTCTCAAGAGCGTCATGGCAGTCTCCCCCAGTAGCAGCGTCAGCACACGCAGTGCGGTGCCTCCGTGGACGCAGTGTGGGGCCAATAAGAGCGGCGTCTTCTTCCTCACTTTCTTCAGCTACGTGCTCTTCCACGCGTGCAGGAAGTCGTTCTCAGCCATCAAGGGTGAGATGAGTGCCGAGCAGTGGATGCGCTCGTCTATGTACCCGAGCGACCAGCAGGGCCAGATGTACGGCCTGCTCGACACGCTCTTCATGGGCTTCTACGCCATTGGACTCTACATCAGGTGCGTTAGACGTGTGATGAACGTAGGACTCGTGGCTTATATGTTTGTGTCCTAATACTAAAAGTGTATTACGAATGGAAGCGGGGTGCTTGGGGATAACTATGACCTGCGCAAGATGATCGCGGGTGGCATGTGGGCCACGGGCGCGATCATCCTGCTCTTCGGACTGGGTGCGCTCGCCGACATCCGCTCGTTGAGCTTCTACGCCATCCTCTGGGGGCTCAACGGCCTCATCCAGTCGTGCGGCTGGCCGGCCAACGTCGCTGTCATGTGCGTTACTCAACGCATCCACGGAACTGTTGCAATCTACGAGAAGACTAACCACTGCGGCTGTGTCTGCTTGTAAACAGGGGCAAGTGGTTTAACCAGAGCGAGCGTGGTGGTACGAAGAACTCTACCTTAATTACTATGTGTCGGTCCATCGAAGAAGCTTAATGCTGCGTGTCATTGCATTCATTACGTACAGCTGTGCTTGGCATCTGGAGCGGCAACGGGTGCTTTGGCAACATCGTGGGCACGGCGCTGGTGGCTGTCATGTTTGAGCTCTTCGACAAGACCGTCGCGTGGAAAGTGGCGCTGGTCGTCGCCGCGGCGCTCGTGTCGCTGCACGGCGTCATCATCTTCTTCTTCCTCGTACCGGACCCGAAGCTCGCGCCGTACCGCCACGCGGCGCTCGAGGACGCCAAGCCCGAGGTCGCCAAGTCGCCTATCGGGGGCAAGGAGGAGCACGAGATAGAGACCGGAGCTTTGGTTACGAGGGATGAGAAGGGCATTTCGTTCTTTGAGGCCTGGTGCATCCCTGGGGTATGTATGGCTTGGCATTATTTTGGCGTGGTGTCACTTTACTAAGAGGCATGCTGGTTCTTTTTGTATTAAACATCAGGTGATCCCGTACTCGCTCTCGTACGCGTGCCTCAAGTCGGTCAACTACGCGCTTTTCTTCTGGTTGCCGTTCTACCTGACAGTGTCACTCAACATGGACAACTCCCAGGCCGGCCTCTTCTCGGTACGAGCCACTCGACGTCTTTCTATCATGAGCACCATCCTGGGAGGAATTCAAATGGCCACTGTCTGACCTCATGGCAATATCTCCTATTTGTACAATGCCGAAGATGCTCTACGACGTGGGCCAAATCTTCGGTGGGTTCGCCGGCGGCTACGTTTCGGACAAGATGGGTGTGCGGTCGCCTGTCGTAGTCGTCATGCTCCTCTTCTCCTGGTGAGGGAGCCACATGAAACGCATTGTGAGTATAGGAGAGCCCTTGGATCTAACCATTTCTCATCTTCTCTTCTCATAAATTCAGCCTCGCGATTTACAATTTCCACGGCGCATCGTACAACATGACGGCGTTCCTGTTGCTCGCCTCCGGCTTTATGCTGGGCGGACCCGCGAATCTCATCAGCACGGCCATCTCGGCGGACCTGGGCACCCACGAGAGCATCCGCGGGAGCGCCGCCGCGCTCTCGACGGTCACGGGCATCATCGACGGCACGGGCAGTATAGGCGCTGCCTTAGTTCAGTACCTGATCGGATACCTCGCGCAGTGCCACAATGAGCCGAAAGGTTGTGATCCCAAGAGCCCCAACTGTATCGAAGTGTGCTCCTGGGGTCCCGTGTTCATCCTGCTCGAGGTCGGGACGCTACTCGCGTGCGTCTGCCTCACGCGCCTGCTCTACCACGAGATCCTGATCATCCGGAATCGCCGACGCGGCTGCACTCGTAGCCAGTAGGGCGACTAATCTCTATGGCCCAAGCCAACAAGTGACGTGGAGAACGGGAGACTAGTACGACTCGAAGATGAAGAAGTACCGACTCGCTTTATCTGCACCAACGCCGCGGAGAGCCGCCATTTCTTCTTCAGTTGGTGGTCGGCGCTCTAGAATATCCTACAAAACACCATTTACATCAAGAGAGTTAGCCATATACATGCACATAACACTTCACAATGAACATCTCACAATGTTAAGCTACTCACTTGCACCACGCGCCTCGAAAGCGCCTCGCGCTTGGGCAATCCGAGCTTCTTGGTCTGCGAGAGCACGCGCTGGTAGAGGTATTCGATCTGGCCCTTTGGGATTGCATTAGGGCCCCCGTTGCTGCTTTTGGTTACAGACGATCTCTTGACCGTAGACTCGACTTCTGTATCCAATCCCAACTCTGTCAGCAGTCCCGTCTCATCGTAAGCGTCCTCCGCCAGTGGACCGCAGTTGCAGTTGCGTGGACACTTCTTTCCATCGTAAGGGAAGCCGAAGTGCGCGTAGAGAAACTCTTTTCGACAGTCGACGGTGCCGCAGAAGGCCACGACTTCCTCCAGCTCCACGTGCGAGCTGCCGCCGTTCGAGACCTGGAAACTGGTGAACGAGAGCGAGTCGAACGAGGCGTCGCTACGCTCGCTCGTGATCGCGTTCGCGCGGCTCTTGTCGCCCTCGTCAAAGAGCAGAAGGCAGACTGCGGGCTGCCCATCGCGGCCAGCGCGTCCCTATTGAAAATGTAGCATAAGGTGGTCAATTAGTGTATAGACGTGAAGTTCTATCGGTCTGATCATTGCGTACGTACGATTTGCTGCAGGTACGACGAGAGTGAGAGCGGGAGCGAATTGTGCACCACGAAGCGGACGTCTGCGCGATCGATCCCCATCTACAGTCACACACGAAGGCTTTAGTTAGTACATAGCAGTCTTCACACTCAGTAAAACTATAGATCATTACCCCAAAGGCGCTCGTGGCGCAAATGATTGAAAGCTGGCCGCCCATCCACTGCTTGCGCACGAACTCCCGGCGTTTCCGTGGGAGGCCGCCGTGGTACACACCCGCATGGCAGCCGAGGCGCACGAGCGACAAGCAAACGTCCTCGGCCTCTTTGCGCGTGAGGCAGTACACGATGGTCGGTAGCTGCGCCACTTGCGTTGCGATGATGCGCGCTGCTGCCGCTGCGGCGGCGGCCGTGGTCGAAGCGTTGCTAGTACTAGCTGTGGGCTTGCGCACCACCTCGAGACGCAGGTTCGCTCTGTCCGTGACCTGCTGGACGACCACCATCTGCTCATGGGGCTCTGCTTGTGTACTAACCCCGTCGAGCATGGGACTGCTGACGATTTCAAGATGGAAAATGGAGGCGAGCTGCGCGATCTCCTCGTCCGTGACGGAGGCTGTCGCGAGCGTAAGCGGTAGCGAGCTGAAGAACCGCGCGCGCCACTGGCTCAGCTCCAGATACGCCGGGCGGAACGTGTTGCCCCACTCGAGCACGCAGTGGGCCTCGTCTAGCACCACGCGCGCGATGCGGCTCTGCTCGGCCACGCGCCGCACCCACTGCTGCATCTCGGCGTTCTGCAGCAAGAACTCAGGCGTCGTGTACACGAGCCGCTGGTTCGCCAGCAGCTGCGCTAATGGCAGCGCGTTGTTTCGCTTGCGCTCCTCGCCGGAGACCTGGACGGCGCTCACGCCCTTGCGTCTGAGGGCGTTGACTTGGTCCTGTGCATACTCAACACAATAGCCATGAACACAATGTCAATCGAGCCTCCACTACTGGTAAGAGGCCGCATCAAAAGCCACGTACGTGCATGAGCGCAATGAGCGGCGACACCACGAGGGTTGTCTTTCCGGGCGGAGCTGCAAGCGCCGGTGCCTGGAACGCGAGGCTCTTGCCCGCGCCCGTGGGCAGATGCAGGAAGACCGAGTAGCCCGTCGTGGCGCACTGCACCGCTCTTTGCTGCGCGCCCGTGATGTGGATGCGCGTCTCGCGGTCACTCACATCCAGCAGCGTGCGGTACACGGCGTCCAGCTCATCACCACTAGCAGCAGTATCAGATGAGAAAGACCCAGCGGACGCTCGCCGCACACGTGCTGGCACGAAGGAGAGCACGTGCGTCGCACCACCGCGTAGTCGAGTCGCCGACCTCATGCTCCACATTTTTGTTACTGTTCGTTGTGTGTCAATTTTTACGTTTGGCGGAATGGTAAAGTTCACATCTGGTCGTCCTATTTAAGTTCGCAGTGCACTGTTGAAAAACGAAATGGCATCACACGTTGGCAAGGATCCGCTCACATGGGTACGGTGCGAGTGCCTTGTAGTGCATCTCCTGCGTGACACGCGACACGCCTCCTGACACGTAACCTCTATGTGCGTCGACTGTGTGCCTGTATTTATACACTTGCAGAGCTATGTGAAGCTGTTCGCGCGCCAGATCACACGAGAGCTGGGCGAGTTCGAGGGCATCCCAGGCAGCCACGCGTGGAAGTGGCGTCACGACGACGATGTTTTGCACACGCGCTTGTTCACGAAGGCGCAGGTCGTTGGCGTTCTCGTGGCTGTCCAAGAGCGCGGTGAACGAGGTATGCGCGTGCGTATGTGAGCGGTCCTCTGAGTATTCCTATACTAACCTGTGGCTGGTTGACGTGTAATGTAGTCGAGTTCCTGGTGGACGACGGCACGGCGCTCGTCAAGACCGTGCTTTGGAGCTCTTTGCCGTGGAACAGGAGTGTGGTGCTTGGCGATATCGTGCACGTGGAAGGAAAGCTCAACATGGACAAGAACTGGAATGATGGCGTGGTGCCGTACGTGGACTGTCTCGTTATCAGAATCTTGTGCCTGACTCACTGACCGACAATGCCTCTTTGTCGATGTGTCGGTGCAGCGACCGCGAGATCCGAATTTCGCACATTTCAAAGGTGGACGACCCGAACGAAGAGCTCCTGCATTGGGTGGACGCCATGGAACTCTCCAAAACAGTGTACTCGGCCAACCCCACGACTTCCAGTATCAGCAGGTCATTACCAGTGAATGCAGTTGAGCAACGGTCAACATCATCAGCATCACCAACCGCTAGAGCCATAGGTTCTCGAGGCAAGACACGGCAGAGCAGCAGCACGTGGGATCAGATCGTGATCGACGCGTTTTTCCAGCTCACGATCGCCCCTGAGGCGAAGATGCGCTTCCTGGGCCGCGAGAGAAGCCAACACCACGATGAGCTGCTCATGGAGACGCTCGAAGAGCTACTCCATAAGCAGAAGCAACCTCATGGAGACAGGGAAAACGCCTTAGAGGGCAACAGGGGAGACAGCAATCGTGGCCTGAGTGCAATGCGCGTCACGTTCATCGACACACTCGAGAGCATTGCTCAGCGCCACCCCGAGCGTCCGCTCTCAGACGATACGCGAGTCAAAGTGATTCGTCACTTGCGTAAGACCTACGCAGTTTTACGCACTGCGGGGCTCTTGTTCCTCGAAGACGAGGACTCAGATCGCCATGTGCTGCTCAGTTTCGAATTTGCATTCAAGCCAGCGCTTCTGCAGCTACTTCGAGGTACGTACGCATAGCTTTGAAGTATTGAGACTGCTAGCTGGTAATGACTGATCTGACCTGACGGTGTTGATCTAAACCTCTATTAGAAAATGGAAGCGGCATGACGGTGATAGAGCTGACCGAGTGGACGTTCACGCAGCGCAAGTTCCAGCGGCTGCCGCTCGAGTGGCTCAAGATTTCGCTCGGACGCCTGCTTCATGACAAGCTAATCACAAAGCGTGATGGCCCCGAGCGATTTTGTCTAGCATTAGATGACTGAAGGGCTTTTGAATAGGTGAAGTGCATATGAACATCATATCGTATTGTTAAATAGAACACAGCTGAGCTGCTGATCACCTCCATTTACGTCGACGAAGTTGGCGTTGACTCGAGGTAGTAGACCCAAGACGGGAGCTCCTTGTGCGACGGACACGACACAAAGAGCTTGCCCGTAACGCTAGCAGTTGCAGCAGTAGCTCCACCACTAGCAGCTGCCAAGTTATCTACTTTGACGGTCACCACCTTGCTCGACTTGGCTGGGATCGAGAGCGTCTTGGTGGAGAGCGTGAAGCGCGGGTTGTCGACCACCACTTCAAATTCCTTGGGCGTCGAAAATACGTTCCTGAACTCGATATCCTTGCTCGACGCAAACACGAACGGCCCCTGAGGCAGCGGTGGTACGGAAACACCCTGGAGCTTGCACTTGTACTCGCCGACACTCTCAGCGAACAGTGTGAGTGTGTCGCGCACTTCTCCAAGCGCTTCAGGTTCGAATTTAATCTGCACGACGTTGCCTCTGCCGTCCCAATCGCCCGTATTGCCTTCGATTTTCACTGTGCTTGGGACAGAGAAGAACGTGGTCTCTCGCACAGAGCACGCTAAGTCGGCGGGCTTGTCTGAGAAGGTCGTGAACGCGAAGCTCTGGATCTGCGAGCCGCCCAACGGAGCCTTGAAGTGCAGGATGCGCTCAATGCCAGCCGGTTGGGTCGCTAGCACCAGTTTGTAAGTGTATTCGCCTAGCTCAGCAAAGCTAATGGTGAGGAACGCCTCGACTGGTGCATCAAGGTGCAGAGTAGGTCGGTACTCCACTTCGTAGGATCCCTCTGGACGACCAGTGATCGCAGTCAGCTGACGTACGCGAATCGCCGCACTCGTGCATTTCCACCAGTTCTCTTTGTCAACAAAGCTCACGATACGCTGCGCATCGAACGGGTTCTCGATTGTGATGGCCTTCTTCAGCGATTGGCGCACTGGCGCTTCAAAGTGCAAAGTTTCGACCTCTGTCGCCTTGGTGACTGTGACATTGACGTCGTGGTCGAGGTACTCGCCGTTCTCTGGGTTCTTGAAATGTACAACCAAACTCACTGCGCCTTCCGTGTACGAGAACAGCTTGAGCTTGTAGTTGCGCGTCGCGCCACCTTGGACTGTAATCGAAGGCGGACCTTGTACTGAGACTGACTCACTTGCGTTCGCTTTCTCAATCTCAACGTCGAAGGTTTGCGCGAATTTCAGCCAATTCTTGACCGTCACGGCAATCGGCAGCGTCTTCTTTGCAGGCGTCGAGAGTGAAAGTGAGCCAGCTGAGACTGGAGCTTCCGCCTTGCCAAACACATTGTAAAGCAAGGCAGTGCCATCGGGAATCGCAAAGAAGATTGAGCCTTCAAGTTGATCAGGACGGTTGAAAGTGTTGTTTTCACTATCATCGCTGCTGGTTTCACCTGATGACGACGCTTCGCGTGTCATTCGCAGTGGACAGTAGACAATGTCGACACTCGTCTTGCCCTCTGCAGGTACAGCGACGCTCTCCTGACAGCTCCAGTGCTCGCCAGTGACGACAGGGAAAAGATTCCACGGAGAACTGGTCTTGTTCTCGATCAGAATCTGCTTCGTACTGGATTCACGCACACGCGACTCAAACTGGAGCTCCTGGATCGATGATGTCGCCTGCTTGACGCAGCCACCTACTAGTGTTAGATACACTGGAGGTGATGCGCCTTCGATGATGCACGCCAAGTGGTCGTATCGTAGATCTGGGTTAGCTACTGCAGGCTTGAAAGTGATCTCGATGGTCTTGTGGTAGTTTGGCGCCACCATGCCTTCGACAGGTGTGACCGTGAAATCCGGAGCAAAATCCCGTGGATTCCACTGGAACTTGGCTGCAACGTCACCTCGATTCTGGAGACGCACCTTGCGCACAAGCTGACTTCCGAGACAGATTGTGCCGAATGACAGCGTGTCCGTGTCCAACGAGACGTCTATACCCTGGCAGCAGCCAGAGAGTGTCACGAGCTTCTTCTTGCTGCCTACGACATCGATAAACACATCTTTCTGGAAGGTCGGGATACGCTTCGTGGGGGCGAACTTGAACTCGATGTCCGCGGTTTCCTTTGGTCGGAGCACAATCTCTCGCTGCGACAAAATGGAGACACTCAGCATCTCCAGCGACGGAACGCTGGGTGATGTCATCGCGTCACCATCGACGAGCTCCACTGATATTTTCTTCTTCGCTCGGTTCACGATTTTGACCGTTCGAACCACCTGCTGACCGATCTGGAGTGCACTAAACACCACACTCTGCATCGAAGGGTTCACGAGCTCCACCTTTGGTACAATGCCCTCACCTCGAACACTGATGCTGATCGTCGACGAGCCGTTCACGGTGAACGGGATCATCTCCGCGTACGTTGTCTCGTGGCGAGCAGTGAAGATGATCGGAACGACGACAGACTCGCGCGGACCGAGCACTGTCGGTGGGCAGTCAACGCGCAAGTGTGGTTTCTTCTCGAACATACAGTCCAAGTCAATTCCGATCTCCGGATCCATGTTGAAAATGCTCAGATTCATGCTCTCAGAGATCGGTAGCGCGTCCGGTTCACCAATAAAGCACGGACCAAAGTCGTGCGCCATGAAGGAGAACTGGAGCGAAGGTGGCACGGCATTGCCATGCAGTGCGAACAGATAGTTGCGTGAGCCCGCGATGGTACATGCGAGTTGTGTGCCATCCAGCGAGCACTGCTTGAGAGGTGCAAACGTGAGCCTGCACGAAACCTTATCCGTCTTCTTGACGGTTCCTTGCATCGGCTCGATCGCGAACGAAGCCGGGAACTTTTGCGCGCTCCAGTTGAACTCAAAGTTGAATTTGCCCATGTTGTGAATCACCACTGTACGCTGGAGCTCCTCGTTCACCCGAACACCACCAAAGTCCAGCAAGTTGCCTGCACCCAAAAGAACTGGCCGTGTGTCATTCTGACCATCGGATGCTATCGTGAGTGCGTCGTGGATGCTGTAGCCTTCGCCCTTGACATTCAGCGACAGACGCGTGGGCTTGCGCTTGATGATGCAGCTCAGGTTGAAGTTGTATGTCTTCTCCTCCGTTGGGACGAACTCGATGTCGATGTTTGAGCGGCTGTTTGGAGGAATGACGCCACTCAACGGATGAACCAGGAGCGCGGGGATCTCATTTGCGAAGTCCAGCAACGCCTTGTCAAACACAAAGTTGAACGGGATGTGTTCGTGGTTCACTAGTGCGATACTCTGCAGTGCCTTTGTACCAATGAGCAGTGTGTTGAAGTTGACGCTGCCTCGGTCCAGGATCACGCGAGGTTCTGTTGTTGTTCCAACGAACAAGAATAGCTGGTTCACCTGAAAATGCGGGATCTGGAAGCGCCAAAACATCTCCTGTAGTTCCAGTTGCTGCGGCGTAAACTCGAAGATCATCTCGCAACGCTTCCCTGCTAGCATGAGACCCTTAGGAGTCGCGCAACGAAAGCACGGGTTGATCTCAGCTTCAGGCATCCACGTGAACTCGTACGAGACATTCGTTGGGTTCACCACATAGAAGCGTTTCGTGTTGCGCACTCGAACGCCCAGTGACTCCATTTCAATCACCTTGACAGAAGGATCCAGCGGACCGAGCTCTCCGTTTGGCCCCAGCAAGTGAGGAGCTCTTCGTTGTGCATAGTCACTGCGGTCGACGTCGAAATGGCAGGCAGGACGGAGTGACGAGCCACATACTTCTATGCGCAAGGAGTTTGACGACCCATCGTCATCGTCATGATCGTCCACGGCAGGCGCAGCATTCAGTACCAGCACGTAATGGTGCTCGTCGACCTCCATCGGTGCAAACTTGACAGTGAACACTTGGGAGCCCTCTGCAGCAATTGTACCGGCATCAGGACTGATTTCAAACGGGCAGTCGTCATCTGAGCTACTTGCGGAGACTGGGGGCAGGAATCCGTCGCTGTCAGCGCCAAACGCGTGCTCAAATCTCCACAAGTATTCCAACTTGATCTTGCTCTTGTTCCGCACAGAGATGCGATGACTGCACACCTGCAGCATGAAGGTTCGCTTGAAGTTAATGGCTTTAGTGTCGCACTCGAATGACAGCACATCGGCTGCTGCGAAGCACTTGAGGTTGATCTGCGACGTAGCTCCGATGGTGTCAAAGGTTGGTTCGGGGAGCGTCTCATCGGATATTTGTGCGTTTCCCTGCTGTGCTTCGAATGAAACCGTTCGCGCATTCTCGTCCCAGTCGCTTGAAGATTGCGAAGCGAACACTAGATCTTTGTACGAGATGCGCTGTGACTGCAACGTGACAGTCTGCGGGTCATAGATCATTGCCTTGGACTCGAGTGAGCCTGGCGAAAACGTTGCGCGGATGAGCTTGTACGCCTTGGGCTTCAGATGTCCGACCGCAGGCGTAAACGTGAACGGCGGAGTCTTGGGCCAGACAAAGCGAATCGTTTCACTGGACTGATTGCAGAGCGAAAACACTTTGACGTCTGCCTGGGGTGACGAGACTTCACGCTGGTCCAATGCATCGCCTTCTCCGCCTTGGTTATGGCTGGGATTGTTTAGGCAGATGTCGTCAAAATGGAGCTCGTCGTCGTGTCCGAATGGCAGATCTTCAAAAACCAGATCCTCTCTGTACCCAGTTCCAACCAATTTTATTGCAGTCTCGTCGAAAGGGTTGCTGTGAATAGTGATCTTGAGAGTGGAGGTCGATGGTTCGTCATGCATCTTCTGTGGCTTGAATTGGAGGACGAGCGCCTCTGTAGCCTTCGGAGCGATCGAGACGGAGCCGTTCCCGAGTGCAAAGAAGAAGTTCGGGTTCGACTGGATCGAGAACAACACTGTTGCCGAAAGGATGCCATCATTGCGCAGTATAATCTGCAGATCCTTGACTTTCGACACCCGCACACGACCAAAATTGAGGATTAGAGACCCAGTTGCTGTGTCGCGTAGTGTCGGCTCAATCACGGAGACACACGGAATGGTGCCTTCTCCACGAAGCTCGAATTGTAACAGCGTGCTGTCGTTTGCACTGGTTGACAACGACGATTGAGCTTGAGCAGGGCTGTCATCCACTTGGGCTGTGAACCACGCTTGGTACGATGCGATCGTCGTTGGCTTGAAGTAGATGCTGACGAATCGGTACTCGAGAGGAGGGATCTCCCACACAGACGGCTGCACAGTGAACGCCTGAGGCGGAAGTCCACCGGGCGATTCACCAGTACTCCCTGATCCTAAACCAGATGGAAGCTGCGCACTGATCTGAAACTGTACAGTTGTGCTCACTTTCATCGGGTTCGTGATCTTGAAGCGCTCAACAGTTCCTTTGGAGTTCACAGCAGCAATCATCGCGCCGAATGAGAAGATCTTTTCCTTCTCAGCAAATACGACGCTCTGGATGCCGAGCATGCTGCTCATTCCCCCAGCTGAGTTTGCAGATAAGGATGACGACAAAGGTGCCTCAAGGCCAATGGAGCGCACAACAATCTGTTCCTCGAAGATGCTCTCAAAGTCGCCAGTTGTAATACCAGGAAAGCAGCTCTCGCCGATTAATTCGTACTGCAGCAATTCAGAAGCCAATTCTGCAGCCTCGAAAGGATTGCGACCGGAGATCTCAATGTGGAGCAGCTCGCGGTACACTTTGCAGTTCTTTGGCTGGAAAGTGACGTCGAGGCCCACGATCACGCCTGGATCGACACTTCCGCAGTCGGGTGAGATCACGAATTGGCCAACGCTGAGAACCTTTGGGTGCAACTGGGTCTCAAGAGTCAACGCGTCTTCTATCGCTGCGCTCTCACCCTCATGTGAAGATGATTGGACGCGAAATTTGAACGGGAACTCACCGTCATTTCGGATTTCGATGCGCTTTGTCTTTGCTTGGTCATTGTACTTGTGCGGACCAAAGTTGATACCTCGATTCGGCTGGACCCGGAATACGCTGAACACCGAGCGAACGGTGGTAAACACGGTGAACTCTCGGCACGGTTCGCCCGAGATCATTTCGATGATCGTGCACTTGATATCCTTGCAGTCGCGCAGAGAGACCTCGTGGTTGGAATGGAAAGTCACACTCACACTCGAGACGCTGTCTGGCTCGAGAACCATCTCCATGGGGTCCACTTTGAAGAGCTCTCTGGATGAGTGCGTTCGGATGCCGATGAGATACTTGATGTTGTACTTCCCCCGGTTGCAAATGTTGAACAACCGCGAGTGACTCTCTCCGACACGTACGAGACCAAAGTCGAGACTCCCATCGCCATTCGCACTTGAACCACCACCTGCAGCACTTTCGATACCTGCACTGTCTTTGTCGAACGAGCTCACGTCGATCTTATAAGCCTCTGCTGCGATCACAAGCGGCAGCATGCGGTTTCGCTCCTCAACGCTCAGTGCACTCTCTGCGTCTGAGAACTGGATATGAATCTGATACTTGTAGATCGCCTCGGAGTTCGCCGTAAACATGACGAGCACCGGTGCTTTCTGGAGTGGTTTGATCGTGCCATCCATTGGAAAAAGGTGGAAATCTGGTGGAAGATCGTCACACAGTAGACGCCATGTAATCGCGATGGGCGAGGCGTTCTCGATGAAGAATGTCTTCTCCTCCTGCCGCTTGAGCAGGAGCTGCTCAAAGTCCAACACTGGGGGAGGAGGTGAGTTCTGGTGAGCTGAATGGGTGTCGTCGCGAGGTGAAGGCGACTCGGACTCCGAGGTGCTCCCAGCTGCAGGCTGCTCCCACGGTCCTCGTAACTGCAACGATGGCGTGCAACCAAAGCAGCTCACTGCGAATGGGATGGGCTCTGGATTGTCAGAGACGCAGCAGATGAGATTGTTCTCGTGAAGTCCGTCACCCGTGGGGCTCGTCCAGAGCTTCACTTCTTTTGTTTCGCCCTCTGCAATTTCCAGAAACGCAGGAAAAACAGCGAAGACGCCGTCGTTCCCCTTCTCCATTGTGAAATCGACTCGGAGCGGGAATGCGCTGGTGTTGGACATGCGAAACACTTCGACATTGTTCGGGCTCGTCTTGACGTAGTGAGCAAATTCTTGCTCGGTTTCAGGAATCTTGCTGGTGCCGTTGAGAACGATGAGCGGCCCAAATTCGAACTGGTTCTTGGATAAGACAAACTTCTTTTGCACGAACGCACTTTCAGGTCTGCTTTTCACACGACTCATGAACACGTTGCGCGGGTCACTGTTGATGCTTGGAACCGTACATACGCCACGGCAGAAGAGCGTGAACTCACGACGAAGCCCAAAGATCTCGAATCCCAGGTTACAATCGAAGATGCCGACGTCCACCGATGAAAACTGGACCGAGAGATCCACTTTGGAGCGGGCGGGGATGACCCACCGCGACGTGGAAGCTAGTGTACTCACTTTTTCACTTAGCTCTGTTGACTGCAAGCCTTCATCAGGAGGTATTACACCTTCAGCTTCAGTTTCATCCGTGTCTTCCTGCTGGTTTGACTGCGTTGGGGTTGACTTGACAGATGCGAGAGTCAGGATCTTGAAGCGAGTGACAGGTTTTCTTGGAAACCGCTCTGTTGGTCTTCGAATCACCTGATACTTCGCAGCGACGGGGATCACGAGATGACTCGACTCCAGCTCGCGAACGTGTTTTTCGACTGCAGAGTACACCATGTTGTGCATAAAGAGCGCTGGTCCAGGGTCATTGATCTGGATGTCGAGCAGGAAATTGTCCGGTCGGATCCAGTCTTTTGCAGCGGCTAGCAGCTGCTTGTTTGACGCGCTGGTTGGAGCTTCGGGATCAGCAGTTAGTATCGCTTGTAAGGAAGAGCTGCTCGATTCGATTGGGAGTTGCTGAGTTCTTCCTTTCTCATGCATCAAGAAGCCCACTACGTGCTGCTTGTTCGTCTCAAGCGTCTGTGAGTACTCGCTGTATGTTTTAGTGGTTTTTTGAGCAGCACCTGTCGCGATCAAGACGTCCATCTTCTCTCGAACCTCCGACAAGTTTGCCGTTGAAGCAGCAGCTCGATCAACAACATTTGGCTCATCAGACCCTTCTGGATGTGCTTCTGGGTTATCATGACCAGACTCGGAGTGTTTCATCTCTGCACTCTCACTCTCTTCCTGCATTATGTCTGTTGCGAGCCATGTGAACGGCATTTGATTCGAAAGCATTTCTTTCGATGGCACAGGGGTGATTGAAGCGGACTTCGTATTGTGAACCATGTTGTCCTTGAGGGACGCGACCATGGCCTCGTAGCACTCTTCATCAAAGTTGAGAACGACCACGCGCGCAGCTGTGAGCACTTTCGAACACGCTGTCACCGCTTCTTCGAAAGTTATAAATGCGTTCTCAAAGCCATCCAGGACACCTCCGTTTTGCAAATCAGGCTGGGAGATGCGCCATAGCAGAATCTGATCCAGCAAAGCCGGTAATGAGACGGAAGACGGCGATCGACCCAGAGTGATACCAGCTGGCTCACTTTGCTGATCATCGTTCGACTCTGGCAGGTGCGTTGAGTCCTTGGGTACGAACTCTCCGGATGCACTGTGCTGGTCATCAGAGTTTATCGTACTGTCACTTTCAGCTAGCTCCAGATCAGACGTGGACACCAGTCCAAGCAGATGACGAGTAGCGTCTCCAAGCGAACCGAACTCGTTCATGCACACGTCTCGGATAGCGTCATCGATGGTCCAGACGTGCAGATTCTCCTTATCTGCCAACAGATGAGCTTGTGTCGACTTTCCGCAGCGAGGAGGACCGAGAATGATGTAATCGACGCCTTTGCGCGGCTTAAAGACTGGTTTTGCGACTGGTTCCTCTTGTGACAAAGTCGCCAACGACGCCGTGGACGAGCTCGTGTCTTCTGCTGTATTTGCTTCTGTTGCCTCCACACCATGTTCATCACCAGTAGTTGAAAATGGATCATCAGCGTCTGTAAGCTCTGCACTCGAAGGCTTTCGTGCTTCCATCGATTCAGCTGAAATCAGTCCATTCTCTATGAGGTACTCATTCAGAGGCTGGCCCGGTAGCCGAAGCGGCAGATTCACCAGTCCGTCTAAGTTGAAGACCGATAGATGACGAAGTAGCTCTTCGTCCTCCTTGAATACAGGGTCAAAGTCGAGCGAAAAGACTTCGACGTCGTAATCTGAGTCGTTGCGCATCTCGATGGTATGCTCTGTGACGCCAGAACAGGGAAGCATTGGTCCCAACTCGACCATCGGCGGCTGGAAACTAAGCCTCAGCTCCAAGCCTTCCCCCTTGCAGGTGATAGATCGCGTCTTCGGATTCGATGTCACTTTGATTGGGAGCTTGATTGTAAAGTGGCGGTTGTCATCGGGGATGAACTCGATTTGAATGTTCGCTTTGTTTCCTGGAGCGAGTACTCCAGTCTGCGGGGTGATGCGAAAGTTACTCAGGTCTTTCGCGGACCCCATGGGTTTCTTTATCGCCCACTCTGCTGGGACTGTCGATGTATTCTGCAGCTGCGTAAACATCGTGTGACAGGTACTCATTGCCATTGTCCCAAAATCCAGCGTCTCCATCGAGATCGAGATGTCTGGAACCGTGATGTGCGCGCGGATCGTGAGGATGCACGGAGGTCCGTTTTTCATCACGATCGGCAACTGCGCCTGATGGACGCCCAGCGTGATGTTCTTGCGCGCTTGGAACGTCACCGTGAACTCCACTGCTTGCTTCTCAGGAAGTCGCACAACCCGCTCGGGCTCGATCTGAAAACCGCGTGAGAGTGCGAAGTTCTTGTCCAGTTGGAAAGATGCAGGTACATGACCGATGTTTGTGATCGAGAACTTCTTGATCTTGTGTGTTCCCAGTACCACGTTTCCGAAGTCCAGCACAAACTGCGACAACACGAACGGGAAGGTCTCGGGGGTACGTTTCTTGGCTGATTTGCCTCCAGCAGTAGCACTGCTGCTGCTCTCTGATCGCTGCTGTGTTTTTGTTAGCGGTGGCTCTGAAGCCCGTAGCTCTTTTGAATCAAGCTGAGGCAGGGTGCCTTCGAGCTTCTGAAGAGCTCTCGTCTCGGATTTATTGGACTCTTGGCAAAGTAGGTACTCTGCAAAGAACAATCGGCATGCTTCAATTTCGACATCAAGCTCGTCGATCTGAGGACCGCTGTTCATGTTGTTGTGGACGTGAGCTCGTGAGAGGCTTTGAGAGCCATGTGAGCGCTGACCCGCTTTGTTGACGGGTGACAAAGGCATGGACACTGTTGAGCTCGTTCTATCGGTGATGCGAGGTTGAGTCGATATCGTTGACCTCGAGTCGGATGAAGCCAAGCTCATGCTGTTGTTGTTGCTGATCGCAGCAGTGACCACTGCAGCGTTCAAAGTCGAGAGCTCCAAATTCCAACGCGCTGCCTTTTTCAACTCGCGCCACTTCGGGTTCTCGCCCTTGATCGTGCTGGACGGATGGTTCTCGCGCGGCAAGTTGATGTTGACCGATGCGAAAATACCAACGCCAAACAGCTTGAACTCAATCGGCTGGAAATGCGCCACCTCGAGTACGATGGTCTCTTCAAACTGCTCCGGAATACCTGGCCGCAAGCGAACAAGCACCTTCTGCTTGTCATTCGGCGCAATTTTTCCACTGCTCGGCGTGATCTCCACGAGCCTACCACGACCAATCTTCTCGGAGATGATGTTGAAGCCGTACGGCACTTTGCCCACATTCAAAATTGTGAACTCTCGGTCCTCAGTCTTGTTGAACAGCACCTGGCCAAAGTCAAGGAACTGCTTGTCCAACTTGTACACGAGCGAAGACGCTTCACCTGTCAGCATGAGCTCATATTCAGGCCCGCCCTCGACTTCACAAACAACCGTGCTCTTGAACTTTCGATTCGCGTGGCCGTAGAAGATAAACTCAATTTGCTCGCTCTCATTGGGCTTCAGGTGTCCGCGGATGGGTAAAATGTCGAAAACCTGGTTGATTGGAATGTACGGCTTCTTCGCGGTCGCAAGTGCCCGAGCCTCCTTCTCGTCCTCGATGAACACCCAGTGGAAAGTCGTGTCAACTTTCGAGGTATTCGTCACAGCGATGGAAATTGCTTTCTGCGTGTCGTTGAGTGTACAACCAAACTCGATTTTGGAGCTCTCGAATGAGAGATTGGGGAAACTGATGTCGCCCAACAAGTCCACGCTGTCTTTCTGCGGATGACCAGTGTACATGATCATGATCTTCCCGTTGATGATGCGACACAGGTGATCGTCTTTGAACCCTGGATAGAACTCGACATTGAAGTCCAATTGCTCACCCGGCTGCAAGATCGCCTCCCAACAATCCAGCGAGAAGGGTGTCTGCGTGCGCAGCGTAAACGACAGCGGGAGCTCACAGACGTTCGTAAGACTGAGTGGCTTCGACTGGCGAGAGATCTCGATTCCTGGATGGTGCACGTACTCGAATGCAAGCAGCGACGCAGACGGCACTAGTCTTGGGTTAATGAAGTCTCCGCAGATCTCAGTCACGAATGCGACCTTGTTGTTTTTCTCCTTCCCAACTCGCGTTTCACAGACAAGCTCCTCTTGAATATGCCCAGCACTGGCTGAGAGTCCCTTAAAGACGAACACGCACGCCGTTCGTGGCTTCAACTCTATGCTTGCTGGAAACACAGAAAACACGGGAATGACTTCACTGTTTCCAGAACCACCAGCACCAGGTCCTCCATCCCGAGTGTTGTTGCTTCCAGACTTGGGTGGCTTTATGCTGATCGAACTCTTATGACCGGGACCGCTTCTTTTCGACGTTGTCAAATTGCCTGCATCAAGGAGTTTCAACTTGATCGCTGCAGTTCTGTTGACCCACGTCAACACCTGAGCGCGCTTGCCTTTGTTTTCCAACGTGCAGCTCCACTCGCACTCGGCATTAGTCATCTGGTAGCTGAAATCGATCAGTCTCAGCTCGCTTGGGGACCACATCGTCGTGCCGATGCCTTTCATTGCCAGCGGGACGACCAGGTTCTCTCCTTCCGTGATCAAAATGTGGAGCTGGTCTTTAAACAAAATCGTGTCGTCCAGATTCGCAGTCAGGATGAACTCAACACTGCCTCCGGGCGCCAAAATGCCTTCTTTCTTGTCGATTTGAAACTTGGATCGTGCGTTACGGATGAAAGTTTTGTACGGTGCTGGAATCAGCGACGTGTTGACCATCACCAGCACACGCTCATGGTCGACAAGACAGCTGCAGTTGCCCCAGTGGATCTCCAGTTGATCAATCTCGACTTTCGGACCCGCTGCGATCGTTGTCAGAGTGGCAGAGAGCGGCAGCTCCGTGCTCCCAGGAATCGTGATTGCCATCGGCAGTCGGATGCTGCCCAGCTTCTCACACGACAGGTAGATATCCACGGCAACTTTCTCTAATGGACCGATGATCCCAGAGAACTCGCTGGCACTGTACGTTGCAATGGCTTTGGAGTGGTCATCCTGCTCCCCAATCTCAAAGCGGCCGTACAGATGAGCCGATTTGTTCTCCAACACGAGCGTTTGCTTGTGGGGATATCGAAGAAAGCACGTCCCAAAGTCCAGTTCTGGCTGCTGGATGACGATATCTGGAACATGGCAGTGCGCCTTGATCGGGATGCTGAGCAAGTCGGAGCCAACTCCCGTGACACTGATCACCAGCCGATAGTCGTACGCTTTGACGTTCAGCGACGTAAAGTTGATGCGTACTTCTTGCTCTCCGAACGCTTCAAGCTTGCCGTTTGCAGGAATGAGCTCAAACTCTTTCTTCTTGTAGTTTGCCTCTTCTGGAATTCGCAGGGAGTACTTCATCGTGATCTTCGACGCGCTGACGAGTTTTACGACTTTCGACTGAGGGAACGAGTACGAAACGGGGCCAAAATCAATAGAGTCCACGTCAAAGTGGAACACCGGAGGAATCACATTCGCCTTGAAGCGAACTGTCAGCTGATCTTCGGAGCCTTGGAGGCGAAAGCGGATCGGCGTGAACACTTCTCCCAGTTCGTTCGAGCAGAACGTCACTTCAACTTTGCACATGGCATTCACAGCAAGTGTACCCGCGCTTGGACTGATCGAAATGGCCATGTCTGGTGGCATCGAGATCGGCAGAAGCTCAAACGTCGCAGGGATCTCGCCTTTATTCTGGATGGTGAAGTCCCGCGTGCGCTCGTCACTGATAAATACATCTCCAAAGTCCAGCAGCTCGTTGTACACGACCTTAGCTCGCGGACCGATACCCTGTCCTCGAATTTGCAAGGGCAACCTCGCTTCCTGGCCAGCGATCTCCAAGTACGAAAAGCACGAATACAGCAGCGCGGTCATGGGTGAGAAACAGATGACCACGTCCACTTCGGAATGCGGCCACACACGTCCTGTCAACGGCGCCACTGCAAAGCAGTCGTCGGCGAACTGCATGTTGTCCTCCATCGTGGCTTTGCGCAGTAGCTTGTACTTGTTCTCAATTGCTTTACGCACATCAAAGGGCGACTGCGACGACCGCAGAGGCGGACTGACTTCATCGCAGCCACCACTCTCCAACTGGAGCTGTTCCAGTTCCGCGCTCTCCATTCTCGCCAGCTCTTCCAGAATTCGATCGCGCTCAACTTCCTCTTGTGCGAAATTTCGGAACGATTTCCAGCAAAACTCGAGCGTGAACTCGCTCTCATTGCAGATCTTGATGGTCTTCCGAGACGACAACGAGATGTATGTCGGGTTTGGCTCCACCAGCGGTTGGCTCAGGTACACATCGACGTTCGCGGGATCGCCCACCAAGTGCACGACCGCGGTCTGTCCCACGTCGTCGGTGATCGACAACTCGCCTTCTTTCTCAGACAACGATGGAGGGGTCATGGAGAGCTCGAGTTGCACGCTCTCACCTTGCTCCAGCACTGCGCTATGCGGAGAGATACCGAAGTTCTCGCTCGTCTTGAACGCAAACTGTGCGCCGCGGGTACCGACGTTATGTACAGTAAACACCTTGAACGTCGGCATCTTGACAGGACAGAGACCGAAGCGGATGTCATCCGGTATGTCGAGCGCGGCATATCGCCCGCGAACACGTACAGGAAGCAGAAAGCGCTCGCGCTCCGTGCAACACACGAGGTCCAACGCGTACTCCTTGATCTCGTGCGGAGAGAACTCGAGCTGGAACACGATGTCCATGCCTGCGGCGATCTTCCCATCAATCTTCGAAGAATATTCGCTCGTCTTGCTGCTGCCGGTTGGTGGCACCCACGGCGCGATCTTGAAGAACGGTGACCGCGGCGGCTCGATCTTCATGCGTCTCGCCACAGTGTCGCAGTTGCGGAAGCTTAGCTTGACGACCAAAGCGTGGAAGGGCGTGTACTCGTCGATCCAGACCTCGGCGGGCGACGCCTCAAAGAGCGGCTTGTGTACCGGCACGGCGCTCGTGACGTGGCTCGTGTGGTCGTCGGCGTTGATAAAGTCGATGATCTTGCTGCTCGTCGCGTGGCGCGCCGCGCTCGCCTTGGCGAGCGAAAACGCGTGCAGAATCTCGCTCGGTTTCTATAGGATTTTACACATACACACAAAAACACATACACAGCAGCACTCCACTTGAGTTAGATACATGTAAATACAAAGCACCTGCTAGACTATGGGATGTACCATGCGCTGCGCCTTCTTCTCGCCATGACTGCTCCACGTCGCCATACCGTCACTCGTTTGGCGTTGCAACCGCTCAGCCTCCACTATCGAATCCACTTGCTCGTCCTGTAGCTAGCTACTGCTCTCGTTCACCACATGCGCGTGTTGCTGATCTGAAGGTTGCACTTGTATCTTCTTGCCTTTTGGGCTGCTTTCCGCAATGAATTGCAGCTGAGAAGGCAAATCATGAAGAGTCGCGCCAACACGACGCGTCAGAAGCGAGCGAGTAGCCTGCCTGCCGTTGCACAACTCGATAGTGAAGAAAGGGAAAGGAGGAACTATCGACTGAGTAATAGATAGACACGCAAGCAAGCTGAAAAGAAGGAAGGCGTGATGCAGGTAGAGCAGAAGGTTCATCCGAGGTGCGTTTATGCTGCTGCTGATGTGCACGTTTGAATCGAGATGTGATGGATGAAGTGTGTGTGGTGCATTAAATTGACTGTGTGGTGCTGATAATGGCGCAATATCACAGACGCGCTGATGGAAACACGCAGAGCGTTCGTAGCGTAACAGGCACCGCGAGAAGCACATGTACGAGAAGAAATGAACGATGCTCGAGACGATTGGAATTTGCTCTCTCACACACATACATACATACATACATGCATACACACACACACACACACACACACACACACACACACACACACA
>JAADWP010000374.1:0-25227 GCA_023336215.1 Globisporangium iwayamae
GAACTGGGCTCTGGGTCCGAAACAGGATCGGAACCAGGCTCTGGGTCTGGAACGTCATCGGGGTCCCAGGTGTCTCTATATGGAGCGCTTGCTCGTAGTTGCGCCGCAGTGTTGACTGCGACACCTCATGCATGGTTGCACACCGGTTCACCATCCATTTTGGTTGCTCTGAATGAAGCTTTGATAGTAGAACAGTAGATCTCACGATGTCGCTCGTACCTTTCCGTTTCTTTCGACTCGACTGCTCTTCGGCCGGACCCGATGCCGTGGACTCTGCTGCTGCACAAGCGGGGGTGTTGATCAGTAGGTTCACGGCCTTCTTCACTCTGCGCGCTTTGCATACAAACCCCAAGTCGCGAAGTCGCTGTAATTGTGTGATCATTGACACATTAGATTTCTATGCAGTTATTCTGTGAAAAGAGAGGCAAAACAAAGCGCAGCCCTACTACAGGCGCAGGTTTTTGAGCCATTTTGTCCAAGACTCGACTTGCCAATTCGTATAGTTATCTTAAGCTTTCTATATATCTGTACGAATCTTGAATACATCCATCCGACGTGACCTGACGCAAAACAGACACAACCATTTTCATCACAAACGCCAACAAGCAACGAGGCGACCATGGCGGGCATGACCAGGTAAGCGAGCAGGACGCCAGGCGAGCGACGGTGATGCCGCTGCTTCCGCCTTAGGAGACACCAGCGCTGTCGCCAGTCAACTCACTCACTTACCATCTCTATTACTGCGCATCCGCAGAGTCGTGATCGTTCAGGACGCCAACATCACACAGAAGTACCAGGAGCTGTTGCGCAAGCTCGAGTCGATCGGTGGCCAGAAGATCGGGCGCCACGTTGTGCACTGCCGCCTCTTCAACCGCAAGACCACCACAGGTGCTGTGCGTATAGACACACTATAGGCTCATTCAGACCACTGCCTCGGTTTCGCATGCTGTGTGGTTCTCCATGCTGACACATTGGCTCGCTCATGCCCTAGATGGATACAGCAACCAGCGCATGTTCATGCTGCGCATGTCCCAGAACGACGACCTCGTGTACGCAGTGCTTGTGAACGAGCGCGCCAAGAGCATCTCTGTGAGCGACAACGGCATCGAGGGCGGCTCGGAGGAGTGCTCGCTGCTCGAGTGCGGGCTCGACGGCGCCAACATTCTGCAGCAGGTCGAGATCTACGCATTCAAGTCCGACGGCCAGTTCGAGGTTTGTTTGGCTCATATTGCGTTTGTATATTGCTACTTGCTTCTATTGAGCCATCGGTATGCAACACCTGGTGTCGTTATGCGCATTCTACTTACAGGGCACGCAGTACGCCGTGGGCGACTTCGTGGTGAGCGTGTGCACGTTCATGTCGCGCAACAACCAGCCGCGTGGACTCGTGATCGAGGTACAGTACGCGCCGTGCTACACGGTCTCGTCGGTCGAGACGCTCTTCGACGAGTTCCTGGCCAACTTGGTCTCGGAGGACCGCCTGCGCAAGCCCATCGACAACATGCACGCGTTGTTCGACAAGGTCGGGCTGCCGACCGCTGACTACTCGCTCAAGCACACGGCGCTGCAGTACGTCGCGGCCTTCAACATCCTGCGCAAGTTCGACAAGTAGATACAAGTAGGCGTCCTCGCTGCGTAGCTCCTCGTAATCACCCTAATCAACTGTTTCAAATATGGAGCCAGCCAAAGCCATCTATCTATCCATCCAACCAGCCAAACAAACCAGCAAACAGCTCCGTTTTTTTGGCGGGGTTGGCTTTGGCATTTATCAACTTGAGCAGGACAAAATACAATACTTTTCTGTTGTAAATAAATTATTAATAAGAAAAAAATATCACTATAGACAGAACAGTCCCCTCGTTTCTGGAAAGCAACCACAAAGGCCAGTCACGAACTTGCCCCCTCGTAGTGACCTCCCGACCCGCCGAGAGCGAGAAGGAGGCGGCGCGGGTCTCGTTGTGTGCGGCAGGTGCGTGCGACTGAGCGAGGCCGACGGCAGCAGCAGCGCGGGGCTGCGGCGCGCGTGCAGAGACGATGACGACGGCGACGACGCGCTCGGACATGGAGGAGGAGATGGCGGCGGCAGCCGTGCTCTTCGGCGGCGACGACCCGCGCTTCGACGTCGTGGAGCTGGACGCGTCTGTGCTCCCCCCTTCGTTCTCCACGCCGCCCCCGTACGAGCAGCAGGCGCATATGGTACGTGGACGTCTGAGCTTCGCTATGGGCGACCAGCATGATCACCAGCAGGACCAAGAGCAGCAGCATGAGGACCAGCAGTTCTTGGATGTGCACATGAAGGCTGTCACTGGGTTCTCAAGCGATAGCGCGCATTTCGGAGAGTTGGAGCACGAGCAACAGGACGAGACGGACCATGAGCAGCAGCAGCAACCGTACCTCGGCTCTTCGGACATGGACGCTGAAGCCGCGTACAGGCAGCAGAGTGAGCTGGATGCCGACGACGATGACGATGAGCAGCAGCAGCAGCAGAGTTTCGAAGACCAGATGCTCAGCAATGCACAAGCGAACGCGTCGTCGCCACCATCGCCTTCTCCTGATGACGGCGACATGGCCAGCAGCAGCAGTAGCAGCAGCAACGGCATTGGCAACGGTGGCACGAACGACACGAGTAGCAGAAAACGCAAGAACCGGTGCCAGCACGGCGGCTGCGACAAGCTCGCACAGGGCGGCGGTCTATGCGTGGGTCACGGCGGCGGCTACAAGTGCCAGACACCCTTCTGCGCGTTCTTCAACCTGCGCACGTGCCAGGAGCACGGTGGTTCGAAGCGCTGCAGCGTCACGGGCTGCACGCGCGTGGCACTGGGGGCCGGCGCTCTCTGCTGCACGCATGGCGGCGGACGGAAGTGCGCGGTGGACAAGTGCGAGAAGCACGACGCCGGCATGGGCCACTGCCTCGCGCACGGCGGCGGGCGCGCCTGCTCGGTGCCCGGCTGCGTGAAGAAGCAGATCCGCTACGGCGTGTGCAGCGGCCACGGCGGCCGCGCACGCTGCAAGGAGACTGGGTGCGACAAGTATGACCGTGGCCAGGGCAAATGCAAGTCGCACGGCGGCGGGTACTTCTGTAAGGTGGATGGCTGCACCAAGAAGGACAAAGGCGGCGGGCTCTGCGCCGCGCACGGTGGCGGCAAGAAGTGCTACGTGGACGGCTGCTCGACGCCCTGCGTGGGTGGTGGAAGGTGCAAGCTCCATGGGGGCGGTAAACGCTGCCAGATGCCTAACTGTGCCAGCTGGGCGCTCAACGGCGGCAAGTGCAAGGAACACGGCGGCATGGGCAAACGCTGCTCGCGGCGAGGGTGCGACAAACATGATCAGGGCGGCGGCTACTGCCTCGCGCACGGTGGTGGCTACAAGTGCACAGTGCCGGAGTGCCCCAAGAAGCAGGTGCGCAACAAGGCTTTGACTGACCCTCTCTTGCTATTGACTCCGCATACCACTAACGAACATTGTTCTTTATGTGTCTTCCATCATCAGATCCGCTTTGGACGGTGCTGCGCGCATGGCGGCAAGCCGCGCTGCACGATGGACGGCTGCGAGCGCCTGAGCCAGCATCGCGGGCTCTGTAAGGCACACGGCGGCTCCAAGCCCTGCGACGAGCCCGGTTGCGCGCGCAAGGCCAACAGCGGTGGCAAGTGCATCAGCCACGGTGGTGGAGGCCGGTGCCGCACGGATGGCTGCACCAAGACGAACCGCGGTGGGGGCCACTGCAAGGCCCACGGCGGAGGGAAGAAGTGCAGCGCGCCCGAGTGCAACGAGTGGGCGATCGGTGGCGGCGCCTGTCCGCAGCACGACATCTTTGGCTCGTCGTCGGTCGTGAGCGTCTGACGCAGGAGGACACTCGGACGACACGAAGAGCTACAAAGAGAGAGAGAAAGACGCGGATAACGTATGGAGATATCTATGTAAAATGGTGTATTTGGTGCTGCGTTAGCTCTGTCTTTGTTTCGTTGTTATGCTCACTTGAGTGAACGGACAACGCAATTAGCCACTTGCTGGTGCTTACAGGAAGGAGACGCCCGAGTTGATCGCGGCCACCTCGGCCGGCGTCAGCGGCACGCGCTTCACGTGATTGAACGGCAACACATCCGGACCCGAGGGCTGTACGGGCGCCAGTGGCGTCAGCGAGCGCGCCGCTGGCTGCGCTGGTGAAGCAGACTTGGCTGGTAGCAGCGAGCGCTTGCCCAGGAACTTGATCAGTGGGGTGCGGTGGCCAGAGGCGTCAGCCGCCGAAGACGAAGCCGCCGCGGGGGCTGGCGTAGGTGCTGGGGGCGCAGCGGCAGCTGGCACAACGTCCTTGGACTGCGACGATGGCTTGCTGCCAGGCTCCGGTGCGCGGCTGTCGTCCACCGAGAAGAGCGCGCGACCGACCTCGACGTTCTCCTCGAGCTTGGCCAAGTGCTCGACGATCGTGCCAGCCACCGGACTCATCACGTCCACGCTCACCTAATAAACGCACACATACACATAGATTAAGTATGTAGCCCACAAGCACACAGTGCAGAAAGCTGCGTATGCTGTACAAGCAGTGCACCTTGTCTGTCTCGAGGATCGCTACGACCTCGTCGGCGTGCACGGCCTCGCCCACGGCCTTGACGATCTGCACGAGCGTGCCCTCGCTGATGGAGTCGCCCATGGACGGCACGTTCACGGTCGTGATCGCGAAGCGCGCGGCTGCCGTCTGGTGGAACGCGCGACTGCTGCTCTTGTGCGCGCGCGCCAGCATCTTGGTCGTCACGCGGAGCCCCCACATCGTCTTCTTCGGAGCTTGATTGAGTCTGTCTCTGAGCTCTTCTTGGCCGCTGAATAATGCTGGGTGAGGAGAGGTTCGTAACAACCTCTGCGCACACAAAAGCGTAAAAAAAGTACACAAAAGTGTATCATAAGACACTTTTGTTTAAGCGTAGACGGTTTCCAACATTTACATTCAGAATGCTGAATATCACCATCATTGCAATGCGCTTTGCGCATTGCCACTGAAAACCAGCACTCGGACTTGAAGCGGAGCAAGAACGGGAGGCTGTGAGGTGGCAAGTGAGACCTTAGGCATTTGTAAATAGCGATGGGTCTCGCAAGCAGCAAGCTCATCTTCGCGATCAAAGTATGTCTCCTTGCTTGCGCTTAAGCGCTCAAGATCCATTTTGCTGCTTGGCGCAAATGTGCAAATCAATGACATTGCAAGCTACAACTCAATATACTCACAGAACACTCAGTATACTACTCACGACATTCACCTGGCGCGCTTCTTACTCTTGAAGCACGTATGCGTGCACGCTCTACAAGCTGGACACAGGTCCGTGTCGGCCTTTCTCCACCAGCAAGCTATTACGTTGATGCAACGTGTACAGATGAGAGTGTGCTCAACGACTCGCTCAACCTGCTAAGCTATGTGAGCACCAACCTGCTCGCGGCACTGGGGTCACGTTCATCTCGCTGCTCGCGACCGCGATCGTCGTGTACTTCGCCGGAGTGCACACGTTCAGCTCGTTTTCCCTCAACTTCATGCTTTGCGAGGGTTTCATGACCCCTGCGCACTCGATCCCGAGCTACTGGCACTGGGGCTACTACGTCGCCTCCCACACGTATTCGTTCGAGAGCTTCATGTACGAGCACTTCTCGCACGTGGACACGTCCGAGGCGTGGAAGGTCCTCGAGCAGTACGGCATGCAGAGTGTGAACGTGAGCAAGAACATGCTCATCCTCGTGGTCTACGCTACTGGGGTCCAGGTCTTGTTCGTCGCGATTCTCTACTTTTTCCGCGGAGGTCGCCGAAAGTAAGCCGTCTTGGCGGGTACCAGGGTCTTTGAGGGCTTCTTGCGTGTGATCTTGCGTGGGTATGTCGATGTGGTCTAGGACACGAAGAAAGTGTCAATAACAAGAGCGTTTCAATGGTTTGTCAGGATTTTGGGCATTATGTGTGGGTGAGTCCTGCTCGGAGCGCACACCACTGATATCAACTACCGTATTGAGAAGACCTCTGTTCACCCGATACACTGACTGAAGGTGGTCAATGTCAGCATATCGGAAACTATACACTCAGTAACTGCAGACATAGTTTTTAAACTGGGGCATTACGTGGCAGTGCGCTTACCTTCAGTTCGTCATTCCATTCGTGGTGTTGTGGCTGGTGCTGTTGATGAGCGACGCGAACATGCCGTCGGGCTTCGTCAGCAGGTTGGCCGTTATACCTGTGTCCATGGAAGCCCCATTGTCCGTCAGTCGCTCGTTGCGGTGTGTACAAATGGCTGGCAAGGCTTTGTACCGCGTCAAGGCGAATAGCAGTAACGGTAGTGCTTCGCCCAATTTTGCAGCAGCACGAGCGATTAGGTAGTGTGTTATAAATCTATCTCCACCGAGGATGCTAAATTCCGTGATCTACTTTTTGTTTCGCCCACAAATGGACCGCCTGAGCTTGTCTCGTTCTTGCGTTGCCAGAGGAATACTTACTGTACGGTCGATTGCAGCGCAAAGGAGGTTATCCACTGCTTCACTAGTGAACAAACCAAGTCTTGCGAGTAGGTCAGGAGCGAGAACTGTTTCTTCGTGGATGCCTGGCTGAAGTGAACACCTTTCTTACTGAGGAATAATCGGAGCCAGTTGGAAGGCGTCGCAAGCTCCCAGGTATTTCTTCACAGAGCCCAGTCATTTCATTCGCTTGCCGAGCGAGGCCAAGTGTTGGATTGGATCGGTGCCAGTTCGAGTTGGAGTCCAAATGTTGTTGTGGGAGTCAACATCTGGGGTCTCCATGTGTGAGCGAGCAAAGAAAGGAGCGAGAAAATCTGTCGTGCTGGATGAGGATATAGCAAACGAAGCAAGCAACACGTACGTACCTTCTTGAGCGCGACCGTGACAATCGTCGTCTCACTCCTTAGCCAGTCGTAGTTGAAGCTCCTGGATCGATGACAGCCACTGACTGCGTGCGATGGCACTCGACGCGGCGGCTCTTACCCGTGACTGAGTCAACTTACTCGCAGGCTTCTTCTTGCACGTACACTTGCACGTGCCCTTCTTAGTGAAGTCTTCGATAGGGATTGGCTTGTGAAGGAACAGCCTCATCATCTTTGCAAAGTACTCTACGACAGGAGCTGAGAGTCGCTGGTCGTCGTCGATGACCATGAGGCCACCGCTGGTCAACTGTGGTGTATCCTGGGTAGACAATAGGTCCCCAGGCTACGTCCTAGTGTTGGGACAGGCAACTTTTCCGATCTTCCAGTTGAGCCCTTGGATGGCGCTTCCCAGCGTCAGAGGCCTGACTGGTTCAGACAGCCTCGCTTACGGTGAGGTCTCCATGCCTTTGCATGTGGTCAGTAAGAAATCTACCAAGAGCGCGCTACATTGAATACCAGTGGTGGCTTTTGTGTGAGTTCCAGCTCCCAATCGTGTGTGCTCACTTGTCGTTGCGTGACACACCACATCAACGCGTTCTGAAACCAATTTACGGAGACGTGAACCACGACCAGTCATCGATAATGAAGCACTTCTCGTGCAACATATACGATGACCGCTCGTGGACGAAGAGAGGCACCTTCGTCAAAAAGCTCGCGGACCTTCGCCCCATTGCCTTTCATCTGGGTTCGGTCGGCCACCACGCGGACGGCGGCGTTCTGGTCGCGATGAGCTTTGACCAGTGCGTTCGCAAGTTTTACATGAGTTAGCGCATACATACTTAGGTCGATGGTGCTCTCCGCGCTGTCCATTAATCTAATCAGTCTGTTGAGATGCGCCTCCGATTCGTCGATGTCGAAAAAGTCGAGTATCTCAATCTAAATGAAAATGAATTTTTCAAGCTTCAGTATGCTTACGTTGAAGTTAACAAAAGTTGCTGCAGCTAAAATCGCATTGCCCACTTTTTGAAACATTACTCTGCCTCAATTTAACAAGCAGTCTCTGAGTCAACCAGACCGAATTTTGGGGGGCTCTCCAAAAAAATCCGGATCGTGCTGTGTAACACAAAACTCAACGCCATCATATTCACTATCATTTCAAAACTGCTATGCTACCACTAGAATTTCAAGAACTCGTAATGACCGGGCAATGAGTCATCAAAGTCGACACCTGGCGTTGATTCATGCTCTGTAATTGCCACATGTGCATCATTTTTCTTTATAAGAAATGCTCAGAAATGTACTTTCTGCTGAAATAGTTCTAGGGTAAGACTATTAGCCAATAAAACAGCTCCACATTCAAAATATTGACCAATAATATTGCGATAGTAATTCACTAGCTCAACAAAAACACTGGTTCACTAACAGACATGCTGACGAAGACTGTGCACACGCGCCGCAATCAACGATGGACACGCCGCCAGCACTGCCGCTCACCGCATTCAGCGATCCGCCAGAAACGCTCACACTGGCACCGCTAACAGCGCTGCTCGTGCTCTCGCCAGCCATGATATCGATCTCGCCGCCAGCCGAACTGTGTCGGCCACTACTGCTCAATCGTATCACACCGTCGACACCAACTGTCACCAGCACCGAGCCATTTTGCATGAACATGTGATCTGCGGTGGGGACTGCATGGGATCTAGCTCCTGCTTCTGCGTTGCGACGCCTTGTCGTTCTTTGTTCTTTGAATTGTGAAGCTCTGAGGGAATTCAAGGGATCGGGCTAGTAAGTTCTAATAAACGAAACTACTGCGATCAGTAAAAGGCGATTTTCCTGGCGATTGCAATACTGTAACATACAATAGATTGTGCCTATGGTCAAGTTGGCACGCGAGTGATGCTGTGGAGCATGGTGTCACTGGCACCTGCGGAGCGGAAAACGGGGAGGCAAGCCCATATACACTGTGAGCGGGCTCGGGAAGGACAGCAAGCTCGCGCGAGAAACGGCGAGAGTCTCGGCACGCAGTGAGTGTGTGTGATTTCTCATGAGGCTGGTGGCTTTTGGTCAGACACAAAACTGTATCGAAGCACAGCATACACTCGATCAAGTACGAATATAAAGAGATGCGTTCCACTATTTGCAAGAAAAGGATAATATCATGTTAGTGAAAAAATCTTGTGACGCAAAGGCATTACTATGATCTCAATTTGCGTCCTGAACGTCATGTTTGTACGCGTGTATCTCAGCGAATATTGCTTGTATGAATGCAACCAACATGTGCGTGTGCGTGTATGTGTCTTGCTTATATGTGTGCGATGGAGGTGCCGTTGTACTCACACAGACAAGTCCGGATTTTTTTTAGGATCCCCATGAAATGGCTGTTTTTAGTCTGGTTGACTCAGAGACTGCTTGTTAAATTACGCACTTGCTGAAAACCTCTTTGTTTCAAGTTCAAGCTTCGCCCATGATACATGATCCTTTATGCTTCTTCTGAGGTAGGTATGTGTTTTCTGAGACTCCCGTCATTCACGTCAAAATGGGTCTGGAGAATCTCAAAATGCTTCAAATAGCGAGTCTGAGCCAACCAAAAATGAGATCCGTTGGGAGCAACACACTCACAAAACTGAAGGATGTTGAATCAAAAAGACCCAGCAGTTCTCGCACCGACGTGGAAAAAGACGTGACTTCGCGATTGCATATGCAGAACGACAAAAGTGTATGGCAATTTGTAAGCACGTCGGAATCGTAGCCACGTCGGAATCAAAAACCGATTCCGGCGAGTCGCGATAAAAAGCGCTTGGCCCAGTCTGCTTCGATGACGCACAGGAGATTCAAGGAGAACGAAGGAGAGGATGAAGCTCGTGGCTTCGGCCGTGCTCGCCGCGACAGCAGCGACGCTTGCGTCCGTCGCGGCCTTCGTGCTTGTGCAGCGCAGGCTCAAGAAGCAGCAGCACCGTGCGTACGCAGCGCTCATGACGGGACTCGCGCAGCCGCAGCGGTACCGCAACGCGCCAATCGTGATCGTCGTGGACGTCGGGAGCTCCTCGATCCGCGCGAGCTGCTTCGCACTGGTGCGTCGCGAGGTGGGCAATGGTGTCGAGTGGGTGCTGCTTAGCGGCTCGCTGCAGCAGGTGCAGAACACGGACTGCATCGACGCGAACGGCGAGGCCGACGTCCATCAGATCGCCGCCAAGGTCGAGAGCGTCATCGACGGCGCGCTGCGCTTCCTGCGCGCCACGCAGCTCACGAGCAAGATCGTCGGCGTTGGCTTCAGCACCTTCGCCATGAACATCCTGGGCATCAACGAGAAGGTGCGTATGTGTATATGATACAAACGATGTGTGCAGTTTTTTGTGCTAATTTTCGTGTAATCTGCTATTGGTGTTGCTGTTCTTACGTAGGGTGAAGCGGTCACGCCAGTGTACACGGTGCGAATAGCACCTGCTCGATTGCGTGTGTCACGTCATGCCCAAATAGCAATGCAACGAAGCCGCTCATTGCATTGCATGTTGTACCATGATGATGACAGTACGCAGGTCGCCGTCCGGCAACAGCAGCGCACGCGCGAAAGCTTCGCGAGCTGCTCACCACGCGAGGCTCGCTCGCCGAATTTCACGACCGCACGGGTACATAACGTTTAGCGGATCACATTGATACTTCAGTATCAGCGACACTTTCGTGTCAACAGCACTGACTGACCTGCACGCACACACACGCATGTCTTAGGCACGATGATCCACCCGGCATACGCGCCCGCGGAGTTCCTGCGGCTGCACAGCGAGGAGCGCGCGACCGTCGAGCGGGTGTACAAGTGGCAGAGCATCTCGGGCTTCCTGATCGGCAAGTGGACGCGCGCGGCCGAGAAGAACAAGGGCTGCGTGCCCATGAGCTTCTCCGAGGCGTCCTGGACGGGGCTCTTCGATTTCCGTCACTGGCAGTGGGACCGTGTGCTGCTCGAGATCGTGCACATGGATGTGCTGAAGATGCCACCGCTCGCGGACTCGTCCACTCCATTCCTTGGGCTCAGACCGGCGTTCGCGCGTCAATGGCCCGAGCTGAGCTCCGTGCCGTTCTTCCTGGGCATTGGCGACGGGGCCGCCGCCAACATCGGCTCCAAGTGCATCGACAGCTCGTACGTTCTTGTCTACTTGCTATGTTGGCTGATTTAGCTGTCTGTGTGACTTATGGTATGGTTATTTGGTACCAGACGCATCGCCGTGACGATCGGGACGAGCGCCGCGATCCGCATCGTGGTGGACTCGTCGGCCATGCGCGGCGCCAAAGTGCCAAAGGGCCTCTGGTGCTATCGCATCGGGCGCGACCACCTGCTGCTCGGCGGCGCACTCAACGACGGCGGCTCCGTCTACCAGTTCTTCAAGAAGACGCTGCGCATCTCGGACGAAGGTTAGTCAGGAGCTCATTGTGGTTGGTTGCGGCCAGCGTTAGGTCCTTAATGCTGGATGCTGACACTGTTGGTCTCTGTCTCTTGTATTGCAAGATCTGAGCGAGAAGCTTCAGCATCTGCAGCCAACCAGCCGTGGCGTGAGCGTCCTGCCGTTCCTTAGCGGCGAGCGTGCGCCCGGCTGGGTCGAGGGCGCTACGTGCACTATCAGCGGTATCACTAAGTGGACGACGCCCGTTGAGATCCTCCACGCGGCGCTCGAGTCTGTGGCGCTGCGCATCAGCCTCGTATTCTCATTACTTGGTGAGTTGTCTTTGTTTGTTTGTGGGTGGGTGGGTGCTGGTACCTAGGCATCAGGAGCTCCTCCTGTGCGCGTGCTGATACTTTAGTACCACGAGATTGCTAACGAACCCTATTGTTGCTGGCACTTGGCACTTACTTGATCTGCTGTTAGCGACCCACGCGGATCCGAATGCCGTGGTGGTGGCGAGTGGCACGGCGCTCACGGTCTCGCGCGTCTGGCGCCAGATGCTCGCGGACGCCATGGGCAAGGAGCTGATCCTCGAGATCGGCGCCAACGAGACGACGTCGCGCGGTGTCGCTGTGCTTCTAGGCTCGTACCTGGGGCTGCACTCGTTGCAGGACGCGGCCGAGTTGTCTGTAAACCTGGACAATAACCAGAGTAGTGAGCTGACGGTGTCCACGCCGAACGTCGCGGCGCACGCCGCATACCTGGAGGCGCGTCATGAGCAGGAGTTTCTCTACCGGAAGCTCTACGTCGAAGAGTAATAGCCAGCAGATTATACTGGCTCTGCCAGTGGAAATTGTCCTAAGTATCAGGAACCAATTCCCGGTTTCCGGACAATGTTGGATCACAGTGCTGTGTATTCTTTGTGATTGATGAATCCTGTCACGCCAGCGCTTCGTCAATGAGCACGCGCATCTCGTGCAGGTGCAGCTCGTACTGACCCGTCGCGGGCGAGGCCGACGGGGCGCGGCCGACGTACTCCACCTGGCGAGACTCGTCGTTGTGGCGCAGCACCGTGCGCAATCGCGGAGCCACGTAGGTCCATGCGCCCATATTTTTGGGCTCTTCTTGGACCCAGACGATCTCGGCGTTCGGGTACTTGGCGATGCAGTCAGCCACCTCCGCAAAAGGGAACGGTGCGAGCTGCTCGATGCGCGCGGTGGCCACGTTCTTGATGCCGCGCCCGCGCATGGCGTGCATCACCGGGTAGTAGATCTTGCCGCAGCACAGGATGAGCTTACGGATCTTGTCGTCTCTGGCCATCGTGAGCTGGTCGTCCGGGTGCGGCGGTAGCACGCGCCGGAACGACGTGCCCTGTACCAGATCTGCCATGTCCGAGTTGCACGGGCGATGGTGCAGCAGGGACTTTGGAGCGAAGAGCACGAGCGGCTTGCGGAAGCTGCGTGCCATCTGGCGCCGCAGAGCGTGGAAGTACTGTGCAGGCGTCGTTGGGATCACTACGTGGAAGTTGGCGCGCTGGTCTGCGTCGTCCGCTTCGCTATCAGCTGTGAACGCATCGCTGTCTTCATTGTGTAGCAGCAGGAAGCGCTCCATGCGCGCGCTGCTGTGCTCGGGACCCTGGCCTTCGTATCCGTGCGGCAGGCAGAGCACGAGTCCCGATTGGCGCTGCCACTTCTGCTCGCCGCAGCTGATGAAAGTGTCGATGATCGTCTGTGCGCCGTTAGCAAAGTCGCCGAACTGCGCCTCCCAGATTGTCAGGCTCATGGGGCTCTGCAGCGAGTAGCCGTACTCAAAGCCCAGCACGCCCTCCTCACTGAGTGGTGAGTTGCAAACCTGGAACTGACCGCGTGGGGCGTCTTCCAGATCTGTAAGCTGCAGTTTCTTCTTGACCCCAGCGACGCCGAGCTCGTTTAAAGGCGTGTAGGACGAGTTCCGAGCCGCAAGGGCCTCAAACTGATCATAGAGCACCGCATGGCGCTGGTTAAAGGTCCCTCTTTCACAGTCCTGACCGCTCAGCCGCACGTTCACACCCTCGACCAGCAGACTGCCGAACGCGAGCATCTCAGCCGTGGCCCAGTCCACGCGGTCGCCCGTCTCCACGGCGCGCAACCGATTGTTCATGATTGCCTCGACCTTCTTGTGTGCTGCAAAGCCCTGCGGGATGCGGAAGAGCTGCGTGCCCACTTCCTCCAGCAGTTTCAGGTCCACGCCCGTCGTGAGCTCATGCTTCTTGGAGGCCTTGTACTTCTGTCGCTTCGTACTATTAGTATCAGGTTCATTGGTATCGCTCTCATTCTCAGAGACCGCGGCAGCCTTGTTGCGCTGCTCGTTCTGCTCGAACCAGTCGGTGCTCCAGGATGCGGGCGCGTCGCCCATGTTGTCCCAAGACGACGGCAGCGCGCGCGAGTGCTGGTACTCAGCCGCGAGGTGAGCCTCAAAGTCGGCACACATCTTGGCATAATCGGCCGACGTGATCACTTTCTCGCTCTCGAGCTTCTTCAGATACAGGTTCACGACTGTCGGGTGCTTGTTGATAAAGTGGTACATGACGGGCGCCGTGATCTCTGGCGAGTCCTGCTCGTTGTGGCCGTGGCGGCGGTAGCACACAAGGTCCACGGTCACGTCGCAGTGGAACGTCTGGCGGTACTCAATGGCCATCTTCATGACCTTCACGACGGCCTCCGGGTCGTCCGCATTCACGTGGAAGATCGGGCTGCGTGAGATCTTGGCCACGTCGCTGCAGTAGACGGCCGAGTCAGCCTGCTTGGGCAGCGTCGTGAAGCCGATCTGGTTGTTGATGATGATGTGGATCGTGCCGCCCGTGCGAAAGTCCTCGAGCGCGCTGAAGCCAAAGGCCTCGCGCACCGAGCCCTGGAACATCGACGCGTCCCCGTGGAGTAATACCGGCATGACGCGGCTGCCGTTGTCGCCCATCTGTACTTGACGCGCGCGTGCCTGGCCCAGTACGACCGGGTTCACGGCCTCCAAGTGGGACGGGTTTGCCGCCAGGTTTACCTCCAAGGCCCGACCATTGCGCGTCTTGATGAACGACGACGTGCCCAAGTGGTACCGCACGTCATCCGAGTTGTTCGGATAGTCGGGCTCATCCGGCAGATACGGCTGGAACTGCGATATGATCGCTCTCAATGGCCGCTGGAGCACGTTCGCGAGCACGTTGAGACGGCCGCGATGCGCCATGCCCATGTGGATCACCTCCACGCCGTGGTCGCTCGCGCTCTCGAAGAGCTCAATGAGCCCCGGGATGAGGCTCTCGCCACCTTCGATCGAGAAGCGCTTGGCGCCGGAGAAGCGGCGACCGAGAAAGCGCTCGAAGAGCTCCGACTTGAGCATCTCGCGGAACATCTCGACCTTCTCGTCGTCGCTCAGCTGGAAGTCCTTGTACTTGGCGAGTCGCTCGCGGATCCAGAGCGCGGCGTCGCGGTTGCGCAGGTGCTGGTACTCGGTGCCAATGTGCCCGCAGAAGAGCTCGCGCAGCTCCGTCACAATCTGGAGGTATACACGCAATAGTAGCAGCATCAAGTTAGAGTCACTCAATAGTAGTATCCATCCTATAGGCTTAGGTAGCTCATAACCTCTCGTAGCGTGGCGACGGGGCCGATGGAGAGGTCGTCGCCGATGAAAAATTCGCGGTCCAAGTCGTTCGGCGTGAACCCTGTTTGTTGCATACAACAGAGAGAGTGGGTATGGATGTTCGTTCATAAAGAACGGTTCCTATCCAATTGAGACTGATAGAAATGCGAACCAACCGTAGGTGGTGAGCTCCAGCAGGTTCTTGGATGCGAGGCTGCGCAGGTTGAAGTTGTCGAAGAACGGCACTTCGACCCACCGGTCGCCGTTGATCCACTTCTCGAGCTCCGGCAATTTCTCGCCTGTTCGTAATCCCATATAACACCAGTAACAGGATGGATAGATCAGTGCAATGTCACACGTACAGTGCACGGTGCAAGGCATCACTGGGTACGTACGTTTCTGCAGCGGATCGATCTGCGCGACGTAATGGCCGTACTATTATACCCGGCAGACAGATCCACACACAATCGTGCAATGTTAGTTCTGTCACTCATAGAAGCGCGAAGGCCACATTATGACGCACAAACCTGCTTGAACGTGCGGATGAGGATGAGCACGCGGCGCGTTTCCTCCTGGGACTTGAGGATGTCGGCGCTGAGCTTCTGCACGGGCCGCACTGGGTGCTGCGTCTCCAGGTTGCGTGTGTCGATGGTCGTCTGCACTGCTGTCGCAGCGGCTGCTGGCAGTGGTGCTGTGGTTTTGCTGTTGAGCGCTCGTCTCCCAGTGGGGACACGTGCGCGCCGCAACGCCGCGGCCGCCGTCGCCGTCGCCAGGCGCTTCGCTCGCAGCATCCGCTCGTCTTTCTGTGTAAATGTGCTTTTGTGGTGTGGCGTTCAAGATGAGCAGAGTACTGCATCGGACACAAGTATACTTATGCGCTGTAAACTGTCTGAGATCAACAATCTCAGCTATGGTTTCTGATACTGGAAGGAAGAATGAATGTTTCTGATGCAGGCGGACTGTGTCAAAACCGGGTCAAACGAGCAAGCAAGCTGTGAAGCGGCGCGTGAAGGTTCAAAGCGGCGCCGCCGAAAGGAGCTCTTCATTCCCACACGACCGGCGCCTGCATTTCGCTCTCTCTGCGCGGGTGTGCATCGCCTGCTCTCTTTCTCTCTCGATTGGCGCTTGCGTGTGTGTGAGAGAGATGGTCGAGCAACAGCAGGGCTCGCTCACAGTCGAGCTGCAGCGCGTGGTGTGGTTACTCGCGTCCGAGTCTCCTTCTGCTTCCGTAGATGCATCACCAGGTAATGTGAGCACGCAGCAGCTGTGGGCGGCGGTGCAGCTCGTGGACAAGAACGGACAGCCCCTCGAGCGGTTCTGGTTCGCTGCGGATGACGACAACACGCTCACCAAGAGCGTCCAGCAACCGAGTGGTGGTGCCACTGGTGACGACACCGCCAATGTGCTCTTTGAGTACCAGCAGAGCTCTAAGGCACTTCCTCTGACGAGCGATACGCTCGATACGCTCGGTAACGCCCAGCTGCAAATCACAGTGTTCATTGGCACGACTCGGTCAAGAGCGATTGATGAGCTGCTCGGTGAACAGCAGCTGCCGCTCATGGACGTCGTGCTGCGCCACAAGCTGCAGCAGCGCGTCGTGATCCTGATCCCAGCTCTAAACCAGCAGGTCGCAATTGATGTGAGCGTACAGGCAGACGCGGACCTCTCTGACTTCGCCATGGGCTGCCGTGTGCTGCGCTTGCACTCGCTCTCGATTGTGGACTTGCCGAACGAGTGGACGCTGTCGTGCGAGAGCGACGAGGACGCGTTGCAAGCCTGCGCGGCACCAGAGCGCAACCTCGCGACGTACGAGCTGGAGATTCGAATGCCAAAGCTTACAAAAAATGGCGAAAGTGGTGCTACGAGTGAGAGTGAGGCTTTGCCGATCGAGTCCATTCTCGTCCAGGGCGGGAAGCTGCAGTACGAGCCATCGACAATGGTCGTAACCGAGTCGCCAGTTGCTGATGGTGGTGCTGGTGGTGGTGAAGATGCAAATACAACGCCACCGAGTCTCACCGGGACATGGAGCGTCACGTTTCCATCCTCTGCAGGGTTCTCGAGGCTGTTTCTAATGGTATGTGTCTGTATTCCTCTGCTTGTATGTGGTTAGCTGTTGAGCCCCGCTAACTAAGTGACTGTGATTTCTAATGCCACCAGAGTTCGGTGGAGCGTCTCAGGGATTTTCTCCTCGTGGAGAAGCACATCGGCGCCACGTTGCGCCGCACATTAGTCGAAAGCGCAGCCAAAGTGCCCGACATCGTCACGTCAGCTGTGCGCATCCACCTGAGTGACATCGTGGCTCCTGGCCAGACGCAGATGCTCGCTCGAGTGAAGCTCAAGACTCTCAGTCCCGTTGCAAAAGAGTCTTTGGAACAGGATCTTGCGAGCACAACGTCAAATGATGAGAAGAAGAAGATCCAGGCAGCGCTGACAGAGTACGAATCGATTGTGCAGCAGGCAGTGGCGCTCTCGACTGCGATGGCGGCTTGTGGGACCCATCTGGAGTGCGTGATCGAGATCCTGGGCTCGCCCCTGGTGCTCCAGCCGCCCGTGACACCACTACCGCCGTCCATGTCGATCGAAGAGATGATCCCGCAGCGCGACTTGGTCGGCGAGCGTGAGCAGAAAGAGGACCCGATCGCGGACCTGCGGTCGGAGATCCGCTGCGTGGTGCTCACGCTCTTGCGCGAGTACGACGACTCGTTCCGCGGCTCAGGAGCTGGCGATGCCAGTACCAAAGACCGGGATGAAAAGAAGCAGAAGCTCATCTTCCACCTTAACACACAGGGCGTGTACCACAACTTCAAGGAGACGCTCAAGAAGCGCATCATCCCCGTCATTCGTGACCGCTTCACACGCTCCGAGTCTGCTGACGACGACGCGGACGGTGATGAAGGCAACGAGACCCAACCGAATGGACGCACAACAGCGAAGCAGCCGAAGGCTGACGAGAAGAAGAAGGAGTATTTCGGCCACGTGTACACGCTTGTGATGCAGGAGGTGCACGCTGTGCTTCACGAAGCCGTCTACTCGGACACGGACGCGCTGGAGAAGACCCACGCGAGCGTGCAGGGACGACCGTCAGAGAAGGAGATCATGGACGTCCTGGATTCGCTCAAGCTCAAGGCCATGGAGAACCAGGTGACGGGCGATATGGACAAGAGCGAGACCATGCATTTTGATCGGATAGCGTTCGCAGAGGAGCATGGCACCGACCTCCTGCAAGCCCAGCAACAGCAGAACCATAGCCAAAGTCCGCAACAACAGCACACTCACCATCCATCGCCATACGCCCTGGAGACCGTCTGGTTCGACCACGCGCGCTTCAGCCTCTTCCAGGGCGATTTTGAGAAAGCAGGGGCAAGTCTGCGCCAGAGTCTGTCGCTCAACGCCCACGCACTGCCAGCGATCCTCGTGTACACGTCGCTGCTCTGCGAGCTCAACGATTTTGTCCACGCCGAGGATTTTGCGAAAACTGCCGTGACCGAGGCGCTCGCAGCGTACTCGGCGTCTTTGTTCCCTCTCGCTGGCGACAACAGCAAAAAAAAGTGGGCGGACGTTGTGCTCGCTCACGGATTGCTGGCGCTGTACTTTGTCCAGTCGGGAAGAGACACAACAGGCAACTTTGCAACCTTCGAGCTTCTGAAAGCCCAGCAGATGCTACAGCACAACGGCGGGGAGACTTGGAAGAACGCCTGCTTGAGCTCTGTCTGGATCTTCCTGGCCGAGTACATGCACGCGCTGAAACTGCGATCGTTGACTCAGATTGCGTTGCAACTCGCCGACTCGTATCGGAAACCGAGAGACGTGCTCAGCGTCCACGAGCGCGTGATCAAGCGAGCGATTGGGGCGGAGCTGGGCTTACTCTCAGGAGAACTAGATGAAGCTACGAAGCTGCTGAGAGACGCACTGGAGATCGACTCTTCTCACCCGTTCGCGTGGCTGATACTCGGGAAGGCGTACTTGATGAAGGAGAACCAGACTGAGGCCGCGATCGAATGTCTTCAACGAGCACTAGAGACGCATGACTTGCTTCGGAGTGAGGAGCTCCGACTTGGGCTCTACGTGCACCTGGGACTTGTCCTGCTCCAGGCATCGCAATTCGGGAATGCTGAGTCAGTATTTCTGCAATCCTGCGACGAGTTCCAGGTCGCGTCGAATTGGCTCGGCGTGGGCATCGCGTGTTTGCGGATGGAGAAGTGGGAACCGGCGCACATGGCGCTCGCTGAGGCGAATCGCCTGGACTCGACGAATCCGGACGTGTGGGGCTACCTCGCGCTGTACGCACTGAGCGCGTCGTCGCATGTTGCGGCGCAGGAAGAAGCCGAGGCGAAGCGGTTCGTCGCGCAGGCACTTCGCTATAATTTGAGCAATCCTGTTTTGCTGAGAGAGCTCAGTAACGGGTTCGTCGCGATCGATCGCCTTGAGGATGCTGAGCGGCTCCTGCGCAGATCGCTCGTGTGTCAGGACTCGTCGCTCACAAGGAAGACCTTGGCCGACGTGCTGGCGGCTCAGAACTGCGCCGAAGACGCGTTGGGGCAGTACAAACAGACACTGGAGTCGAGTACCAACGTTCTGGAGCGCTGCACGTTGCTGGAAGAGTGCGCCAAGCTACTGACGACGCTCGGTCGGCCAGACGAAGCCAGCGAGTACCGCAGAATGGTGGACCAGTTTCAGTTACAGCAGGATAATAGTGCAGATTAGTCGTTGTGCATGAGATCACAGAGCATATATGTTCTCACACAGAACGACAGCTTTGTACCATAAAGAGCCACCTTGATTTACCGGTCCGAGTTTACCTGCGTCTTGTAACTTTGCTTCTAACGGAACTTTAGTGCACGCCCGCTTTCTCCAGGATACTGCTCAAAAACCTGTCAATGTTGGTCAGTCCGAGTACGAGACCTTCGTCGGGGGTGTCTAGCTCTGAGCTCATCTGGCAGTGCGCGAAGTCGATGAGATACACGTCTTCCCGCGGTGAGCTCTGCCGTGCGTCGCCCTCGTAGATGATCAGCAGCGACGCTCCCCAGAAGCGCAGTCCCTGTGTGTGTTCCATCACGTGTTTGAGCTCTTTCACCTTTGCGAGGATTGGCGCGAGGACGTCGTGGCGAAGCGAGGATCCGCTGGAAAGGTACTACAAGACAATCCATCATAGCACAGTTCTTTCTTTCAGCACGCCTTGGTCCAATGACCCAAGACAAACACAAACTAGACTCACCGTCTCCAACGCAGGCTCGATGTCGTCAGCCGTGAGCTTTCTCCCCCAGTGCTTGTCCCACAGCGTGTACTTGTCGTCCTGCTGATTGTACACCTGCATACCGCAGATGCGGAGCCCGAGAGAAGCTGATGTTGTCGCCTCGCACTTGGCAGTGTGACTGAGCGCTTTCGCCGGAGTCGCGTCCTCGCCGTGCTGCCTCGTACCCATCTTGATGTCCAGAACGCACGGACGCGCGTACTGCTGGGTTAGATCCCCCAGCACGAGATAATGTGCACAAGAGTCAAATTGGTCAAGGTCACTACGGAAAATGAGCACACAAGCGTGGCAATACACACACAAACAGATGCATAGGACAGCTTCCACGGTCGAGAAGGATATCTTTGAGCGACCCGGAGCTGTTGGATCGTGAGATGCCAGCCTTTCGCTTCGTCCGCTCCTTCCGCCACAACTTCGCGCTGTATCCTGCCGGCGACGCGCCGCTCAGTTGCTTCGTGAGCCTGCGCTTTTTGCCATGCGCGTTTGGAATCGGCACTTTAATGAACGGGGCTTTCACGGGGCTCTTCCTTTCGGGGGCCAGTTGCGACAGATCGCCAACGCTCGAAGACGCCGACATGGAGGCAACGGAACTCGCGTCGCTGTCGCTTCCTGTGCTCGTGGGCCCAGACGGAAGACTTAGCTCCACGGTGACGACCCCAACGAACGGAGGCACGAAGGGTTTGAGCTGCGGGTAGTGCTTGTCCATCGCCTGGTAGAACTTGAGCTCGAGCGGGATCGCCGGTTTGCACACCTGTCCGTTCGCCGTGCGCAGGAAAGGCTTGTGTCCGCCAGCCTATCATATTATTCCCAAGATTCAGTCAAACAACACTGAAAGTGTTATAGCCAAAGCAATCGAGCCTATGTGCGCACCTGGTGGTTGAAGAGGTAGAAGACTGCGCCTTGGGCCGAGCGCGCCACGACCTGGTTGTGCGGCGCGTAGCTGTCCTCGGACTCGCTGAAGCTGCTACTCGATCTCCGCGGCTGCAGCGAGAGCCGCGGCTGCGGCGAGGGTGCGGCCATTGTCATTGCGCTCGCTGTGGGGGGAACAGGAAGAGCATCGCGCTCGTCACGTATCACGTGCGCCATTTCAATCTAACTGTCGGTACGTCACAAACGGCGCAATAGTCACTCCAGTTGTCTTTCTCTCTCGCTTCTGTTTGACGTGAGTCGCGTGTCGTCTATTGCTGCTGCGCTTGCTGGTATCGCGTGTGGGTCGTCGCCGCCGCGCAAGTTTAGTCTAGACGAAGGGCGGCGATTGGGGGTTTCACATCCGCGTTCCTATTCCGCAACGAGCGAGGAGGCACATGCAAGTTGCCTCGAGAGGAGGCACTAAAGTGTGGCACTCGAGTAAGGGTTCGAGAAGAGTGCCTTCAACTCGTGACAAAGTGTATTTACGTAATTTAGTTTTATATTATTGCTTGAAATACGAGTAAGTAAATGAAGTCTTTCAGATTTTACCATACCAAAAATTAGTAAAAAATCCAATTTGCACTTGAATTTGTGTCTGCGCATTGTTCGAATAAAAGAAACTTCTACTGAATCTGCGCTTCCTTTGGCACGACGCGCGTCCACTATGAATGAAGCAAGCAGTTTTGCATTGGAATTGAACCGCCTCTGCGCCGCTACGAGCCCAGCCCCACTCCGCACTCGCGCCCCCGTTCCCTTTGAGCCCGTCACCAAGCGCCATGAATCTCTTCCGACTGGTGGGCGACATGGCCCACCTCGCCAGCTTCCTCGTGCTGCTGCTCAAGCTGCTCGCGTCGCGCTCCGCCGCCGGTACGCTTGCCTCTTAGATAGAGCCGTCGCGATCTTTGTGGAGTTCGCATGTGTGAAGGCGCGCTGTGCGTCTATTCCTCTGTGTGTGCATGTCTGTCTATACGATGCTGGCGATGTGTTTCCCCTGCTTCTATGCCCTATATGTCCGTATGGAGCGATCATTTGCGATGTTGAAGAAGCTCGTTTGCTGACCAGAACTCGCAATGTGTTCGTTTGCTCACGTGTCACTACAGGTGTGTCGCTCAAGTCGCAAGAGCTCTTTTTCCTCGTGTTCATCACGCGCTACCTGGACCTCTTCACGCACTTTGTGAGTCTGTACAACACGACCATGAAGCTGCTCTTCCTGCTCTTCTCCGGCGCCGTCGTGTGGGTGATCCGCTACAAGGAGCCGTTTCGAAGCACGTACGACCGCTCTCACGACACGTTCCTGCACTTGAAGTTTGCGGTGCTGCCGTGCGCGCTGCTGGCGCTGATCTTTAACGAGCAGTTTGAAGTCATGGAGGTACGTCGTATATCGTTTGTATTACTTTGTTCGTCATCGCGTCGTCTTCCTGACCACCGTTTGTTTTTTCGCTACCTGATAGATCCTCTGGACGTTCTCGATCTACCTGGAAGCCGTCGCGATCGTGCCGCAGCTGATCCTGCTGCAGCGTCATGGCGAAGTGGAGAACCTCACGAGCAACTACGTGGTGATGCTCGGCGCCTACCGTGGCTGCTACATCCTAAACTGGATCTACCGCGCGGCGACTGAGAAGTCGTACCACTTCATCTGGCTCATGTTCATCGCCGGAATGGTACAGACTGCGCTCTACGTCGACTTCTTCTACTACTACGCCATCAGGTACGCTTAGATATACAGTTTGTTTTCCTAAGTGTATGTGGGAGTCATGTTGAGCTCACATGCCGCCTTTTCTCTTTATGCTTTTGCAGCAAATACCACGGCAAGAAGATGACGCTGCCAGCGTAAGGCAGCAGTTCACGAGCACACTAGAGAGCTCTCGGCGTGTTGAGATGAATTTCTTGCCATGCTCGAAGGAGAAGAGCAATCCCTCGAACCCGACCATTCATTCAATCAGCAACTGTAGACAGCGAGAGAGAGAGAGAGAGAGAGAGAGAGAGAGAGAGCACGAGAAGCCAACCCACCAGGAAGAGCTTCACGCGCTTACGTAGTATGCGTGATTTCTTCGTGAAGCCAACCAACTCATAAACGAAAAGCAACAAACAAAGACACGACCCTGAGAGAAAGAAGAAAGTAAACACGCTGAACATTGTCTCGTCCAGCCACATTGCTACTGTTGTTCCCTCCCTAGTCTAAGAAGCTGAAGTCGCAGTGCTTGGAGACGTGGTCGGCAGCCATCTCGAGCCGCACGGTGTCGTCACGGCGCAGCTTGGCCGTGAACTGCGCGATGCGCGCCGTGAGCGTGTAGCTATCAGCCTGGCTGGGCGCCACATAGATGCACGGGATGTTGTCGGCCTCGAGGCGCTTCGCCAGTTCGTCGCTTGGCGGCTCCCAGCCCGTGAGGATAAGGCCGGACATGAGGTTCTGGCCGCGCGGCATCGACGCCTCCTGGTTACCTAGGATCGCGTCGATCACGTCGTGGCGGCCGCTGTGCTGTTGGGTTATTAAGACCATAAGCGCATCATGGTTAGAGAGCGATATACATCACGCACAGATAAACAACAGATGAGGAATGCCGTACCGTGATCACGAGCTGGTTCGGGATCGCCTTGAAGAGGTTTTTCTCGTTCACTGGAGCGAGCGCGAGTCGGATGCTCGTGAAGTAGCGCATGTCGGCTTCGCTCCCTGTGTTTTGTCACAATAAAGAAAAAGGCATTAGAAAGATCACTAGCGCCACAGCCATACGATTCTAATGCTGGAGAAAACTCGCCTGAGATCATGGGCGACTTAAGCAGCTTGCTGTAGTCCGCCATGGTCGGGCAGCTCAGGTCCTTGAGCTCCGGGATGCAGCCGACCAGCGGAACGTCCCAGCGCTTCAAAGCGCGCGAAAAGTAGTCCTACACAAGATTCGTGTCACTTGGTGAGCTCTTCGCCATTCGGTCTATGAGCAAGTAACTAATAAACGATCTAAAGCGCACGCACCTTAATCATGTCCATCTTCTGCGGGTTCACCTTGTTGAGGATCACGCCGCGCATGCGCACGTTGTGCTTCACGAGCAGCTCGCGGTTCATCACCAGCTGGTCGAACGATGAACCGAGCCCGCCGAGCGCGATGCATACCACATCCATATTCAGTTTCGCTGAATACAAACAACATGACACACACATTCTATTCACTCAGCCACGCCCAGCATTCGCATGAACGCCATACAAACAGATCAGCTATCAAGCGCACTACGTACCGGCCACTTGCGCGTTGTTGAGCTCGCAGATGGAGCCCACACCCGTGTGGCCCGTGCCCTCACAGATGAGGAAGTCGCTCTCGCGGTACAGGTTGGCGTGCGCACGCTCGATGGACGCCGCGAGCTCCTGCTCGGTCACCTTGCCGTCGATGAAGTCGCGCGTGAAGCCGTCGGGGAAGATCACGGGCGACATGTCTCGGTAGTCGTGCACGAGCCCAAAGTGCTCCTTGAAGAGGAATGCGTCCTTGTCCACGCGCAGACCGTTACCCACGGGCACGTGCTGCTGGCCCACGGGCTTGCAGTACGCCACCTGCCGATCCGAGCCGCGGTACTTGGTCTGCAGGCTCTTCACGAGCCCGAGGCTCACGGTCGTCTTGCCCACGTGCTGGCCCGTCGAGAGCACCAGCAAGTGCTTGGTCGCCATGAAGAAATAGAGCTTGTGCGGATGCGAGGCGGGTGGTAAGAAGGATGCGAAGAGCTTGCGTCGCGCGAGATTCGTCTGCGAATGCGGGAAGAGCTCTTGTGTTCTTCTTGGCTTTGGATATTGCGTTGCGCTCGCTTTTGGTGAAGTCGACAAGGTTTACACAACACGTTTTTGCAGCTTTCAAAAGTGACTGACAACGTATACAACTACAGTCACACCTCCCATTAGTGCGCACGAAAAAATGGACTTTTTGTTACCAAAACAAACAGATAATCAAAATTTAAATGATTAAGAAATGCAAGTAGAATGAGTGAGTATAAAATCTAAGCTGAAAGCCGAATAGAAAGAGGTGACATCCGCATCTTCCCCATGCTCTCAACGAGCTCATAGAAGCCTTCATCAAGGATGCCAGTGTGACGCCAGCAGTTGTTGACTGTAATGCTTGTGACTGATCCTGTAAGGATGGACCATCACTCTCAACGTGATGGCCATCAACATTTTCCCTTTCCCATTTTTACAAACATTCAGGATAGCAAAAGAACAAAATAGCGTAAACATCGAGCACGTGCCTCACGTGCTGTAGGTTGAAGATTC
>JAADWP010000375.1:0-25163 GCA_023336215.1 Globisporangium iwayamae
AGGCGCGTTGCGGGGACGGAGAAATCATTTGCTCTGTGTGGAAAGTGTAAGATATGCATTGTTTGAATGGGAGTTATGGAAATGGTGCATGTATCGAACCTGGTCCGGCGGTTCTTCTCTGGCGATGGAGGTGAGCTCTGATAAATCGATTCGAGCACTTAGAGATCTTCGTCGAATACGGTGAGGTCGACGCGCACGTGGTTACCCTTGGAAAGTGCCGCGTCGTCGTCGTCTGCAATCAGGTTCACGATCTTGTCCACGATAAACTGCGTGCGCTGCTTCTGGAGCACAACGTCGTGTGGTTCATCGTCTACAAGCATTTGAAGCATGTACTTGATGAAGATGAGTCCGTGCTCCACGCCGACGAAGAGCCACAGGCGACTGAATTCCGACAGGTTCTCGGTCGTGCGCTTGGACGTGAAGCACACGAGCGCCACATTCGTCACGACGGAAATCGAGCTCATGATCTCGATGATCGTTCCCCATGTTCCGATATCCTGCGCTCCACGAGGGTCTGGTCGGCGCGTCGCATTCACGAGCTTGTGTGCGTCGATGCGGATTTCAAAAAAGTTGTTGAGCAGCGCAAGCGCCGGCGCCAGTGGGAAGCCCACCACGAACAGCGTCACGTAGCCAAACTGGATGATCATCTCGTTGTAGTCGTCGAAAGTGCCCTTTTGGTCGTACACGTCAAGGTTCATCTGGCGCTCAATCTCGGACTGCTTGCGGACAACAGCGTTCTTCATGAGCTCATTCTTGGACTCTTTCTTGCTGCTGAGCTTCTGCTTGATCCACGGAAGTCCGACTTCGAAGAAGTTGCCAGATGTCAGACGCAGTCCAAAGATGATGCCCAGCGCCATCATGAGTTCGTCCATACAGCCGCCGTCGTGGCCCTTGCACGTGTTGCCCTCTGCGGCGTTCTTGATGAACGCCACGTAGAACAGACTCGCGTACGAGTTGACGAATTGGAACAAAAACGTCTTGCCGATCAGGTGGTCTTCGAACTCCGTGTCCGTGCGGTGGTTCTCAAAGTCGTTCAGCTTCGCAGCCATGCCACTATACATGTTGTTCAGAATCATAATCTGCACAGCGTTGATCGTCGATGCAACTGGACCGCCGATGGGCGTGCCGCCAATAGTGAAGAACTCTTTCCACTTGCCCGTGGCGGCGAAGCGGAAGATGTAGATCCCAGCCACGCACCCGATCACCAGCAGAATTAGAATGAACACGAAGAACTAGAAACACACAAAGCAACAGCATCAGTGGAAGGCTGTCTAAGTATAAAGCAACTTCAACCGTTTGCGTACCAGTGAGCCCATGATGCGACGAAATCGCTGCTGAGGACTGAAGTAGCGAGTCTTGGAGCCATCGACTGGCGACGTAATCTCATCGCCTTTGAACTCAGGTCTCTCCAGTTCCTCGTCCTCGAAGCTGGTCATCCCCCACTCCAAAGCAAGAGTTGAGTTGTAGCGCTTCCAGTACTCATAGTAGAACCTGCACAGCAACATCATCACACACAATGTCAGCTTGACGCAAACAGAGAAGCAGTGTTATGGCAAGAGATGATGGATGCACTTACGTTGACCAAAGTGCCATGAAGAGGCCGAAGTACGGCACAAGGTTGGAATCCGCAGTCCCCTGGATTAAAACGCTGATGAAGACTAGGATGCCGATCAGGGATGGCGCGATCAACCACGTCGTGAAGTGACCTGTTATAAACAGTTCATAAATCTTATCAGTGTGGCGAATCGCGCAACGAATGCACAGAAGTAGCACCTACCGAGCCACGCAAAGTAGAGCCCCACTTTCTCGCCAAAGTAGTCCTTGATCGAAGAAAGCGGCTGTTGCCAAGGCATGAACTTCCAACTGAACCACTTCTCTTTCAACGACTTGAGCTCACTGAACTCGTGAAGCGGGAATGCTCCGACAATGCATTCTTTGGCTTGCAGGTCGACCAGGTTCAATGCGCAACCGCCATCGCTAATGTGGGACTTGATAATGTTGAGCAAGAGCTTGAGACTGTGTCAATACGTGCATGGAAAGCGGCGTGTCAGCAACATACCGCTGTCAAATCATCACACACTGCAGCACGTACCGATCGACGCCGCGGAAGGGCGCTTTCTTCGGGCCGTACTTTCGATAGGCTGGTTGAAGTCGTGGCTCGACATCATACTGTCAGTTCACAAATAGAACGAGCCTTTGTTGTCAGTACCTTGCGATAATATAATGGCTGCACACTCCTTGATGTACACACCTTGGCGAAGAGGTTTTGGTATGGACCGCGGTGCGAGATGTTTTTCGAGTCCTCGATGCGAATGGGTGCAATGCCCTGATCCGGGTAGCCGAGCTCCGCGATCTTGCTGATCTCCGTGGGGTCAAACTCGACCTTGTAGTCAATGCGGTCCGCTTCTTTGCCCAGGCGCTCCAGCGACGCGCGTAGCTTGCAAAACACGAGCTCTCGGTCGACGGAGTAGAACATCTTGGTCTCGATGCCGCCGCCAGCGAGCTGCTGCAGCACCTTGCGCATCGAGAACTCCTTCTGGACCTCCTTGAGATCCGCGTTCTCGTCGTGGACCTTGAACACGACCACGTAGTCATACGAGTACCCGTTCTCGCGCTCGAACGCTTCGTCGAGCTGCAAACGCACGTCTTTCGCGTCGAGTGACGCGTTGAGCGACGAGCCGCGTCTCGACACGGCGGTCTTGAGCGCCTTCAAGCGCATGCCCGGGTTCTGCAGCGCCATGCTTAGTCAACCAGCCACTTACTCAGTCCGCGCCTCTCTGCTCGTTCCCAACTGCCTGCTTGCTGCTGTCGGGTGGAGACAGCAGACGCGCGCGTGGGTTTCTTTTTTTCCTTCCGTCGTTTTGGCGAATGCCATTTCGGCCACAGCCGCGTGAGACGGCGGCCGTTGGGTTCATTGGTGTGTTTCCTCTTTTTCATATCTGCTCGCAACTGATTGGGACTGTGGACCAAATGTATTTACAGCACTTATCGCCACTGCACCGCCTCATTCACACATAATTTCAAATGATATGTAATTATGAAGGTTTATAAATTATACAAAAAATCGAAATAGTGAAACGAGGATTATGAGTAGTACTGATTTATAGAATATGAAAGGTTATTTAAAGACGTCAGGCATATAGACGATAGCTACAGAACTAGTGGCATCATTTGTGGAAAGCTGAGTCTGTGGGTTACAAACCTGGTGGTGTGGGTGAGGCGGAGAACGCAAAGCGTATTTCGGGCGACTTGGAAATGGGGAAGCGGCGGAGGCAGCAACGCTCGGAAGAGGAGGTCGATGCGCCTGATTTGCAAAGAGACGGAGAGCGCACGTCCGAGAGCGCGACCACTGTGTCCAGCAGCAGTGCCAAGCGTCAGGCGATCAACGGTCCGTTCACTGCGCGCGAGGTCGAGGCGTTCATCCGCGACGGCTTCGTGCTCCTGAAGGACGCGTTCACGCAGGACACCGCTGCAAAGTGCCGTGAGCTGGTTTGGCATCGGCTGGAGCAGGATGGGATCTACAAAAGTGATTCGAGTACATGGGTGGAACGCCACGGGATCGCAGGTGCGGCCTCAATAGTGATCTAAGATGGTGCACGTATCTGCAATCACCAACGTTGGCATTCTCGCTTTCAAGTACTGACTCTCTATTCATGTGTGTTTTTCTTGCACGTGCCATGCAGAAATCTACAGTGGCGAGGACAATCCGATCTGGGACGATGTCTTGACACCAAGGCTGCATGCTGCAGTCGACCAACTCTGTGGCAAAGGCGCCTGGGAGAAGTTTGGTTGCGGCTGGTGGATGATCACATTCCCGGGTCAGTCGGAGCCGCCATGGGATGCTGCGGGAAAATGGCATGTGGACGGCGCCTCGTATCAGCACCATGTCGACAGCAGAGAGTCCGGTCTGCTCGCGATATTTTGCTTCTCTGACATCGCGCCGACTGAAGGCGGCACTGCGTTATCAGCGGGCTCTCACGTTCCAATTGCGCGTTTGCTCGGGAAGAACGAACCGCGTGGACTGAAAGGCGGCGCGGTGAGCTTCAACGCCCGGAAATCACCTCGCCAGCGGGTCGTCGAAGTGAACGGTAAAGCTGGCGACATTATGCTGGTTCATCCATTCGTTCTGCACGCGCGAAGCAAGAACCTGGGGCAAAAGGGGGTCGATTCGGTTAGGATAATGTGCAACCCCAACATCCGACTGCACAAGAAGATGAATTTGAACCGAGGAGATAGTGCGTACACCCCAGTGGAGCAGGCTATCGTCGATGCTCTGGAAAGGAAGCAGTAGTTTTGCTGACTACGTTCTTTCTATCACCGCTGCTGGTGCGGGGCTGATTGCGGTTCGCCTTCACGTCCCGCGTGGCTCGCTTCTCCAGCAAATCGGTGTAATGTCCTCCTCACCAAGCCGTACTTGGATGAGCTGTGATCGTGTCGAGATCAGTCGCGGCATGGATTGCGAATTCAGTGACTAGTGACCCTATTTTTAAATAGCCCAAGTTGCATGTAGCACATGCCTTGCCGTAGCGCTGTGAAGCCTTCCTCTTTTCCATCTTGAGCAGAAACCGCGCCATGATTGGCAGCTGGCGTGTGCCTCCGTTTTCTTTGTGTGTTGCGGGGACCAGGAACACGCGGCAACGAGTTCCGCATAACTATGGAACGGATCACTCGAGTGGTGCTTCCGCTCGATGTCCTGCTCCTCGTGCACAACCAGCGACGCCAGCGATTTGTCCATAATCGTCAGCGACGGTGCGGACTGCTGAATGTGCACTCGCTCGCCCGAGTTGAAGCGGCTCGAGATGTGACATGACATACAATCACTCTGACACTCGAGAATGCGCTATCAAGTATAGACTGTAACTTACAAACCTGTAAGCTCAAATCTGATCTTGAAATTACCAGCTGCTGCACCCAATACAAGCTCGCATCGAAAGATTCTTCCTCCCTTAGAATCAGGAAGAAGCTCTCACTCGCGATCACGCCGTCAAGCCCACAAGCATCAACCAGAGAAGACCACGCCGCGCGAGCCACTACTACCGAGTCTCAGATGCTGCGCCCCTTTGCCTACGCGAGCGCGCTGCTCGCCTACCTGCTGTTGTCGCCGTCAACGTCCTCGGCATCAGTGTTGCGCATGCCTATGAAAAAGGTGGACGACGACCAGTTCGTATCGTCACTGCTCTCGAACATCCGCAGCCTCCATCACCCAGACGTGTGGCAGCCAAACTTTCAGGTGCCAGCGGAGCACGATGAACAGCAGCCGCTGCAGGACCACGCGAACGTGATCATCCGCGACTTTCAGAACGCGCAGTACTACGGCGAGATCACGCTCGGCACGCCTGCGCAGACGTTCACGGTGATCTTCGACACGGGATCGAGCAACGTGTGGGTTCCGAACCGCAAGTTTGGTCGGCACCACATGTATGACCACGACAAATCGTCGTCGTACAAAGCGAATGGCACGGCGTTCAACATTCAGTACGGAAGTGGACCGGTATCGGGATTCCTGTCGCAGGATACGCTCAATGTTGGCGGATTGGTCCTGGAAGATCAATACTTCGCTGAGGTGAACGTCACGAAGGGTCTCGGCCCAGCGTATTATCTGGGCAGCTTCGACGGTCTGTTTGGCCTCGCGTTCGACTCGATCAGTGTCTCGCACTTGAAGACGCCGTTCCACCGCCTCGTGGAAGAAGGCAAGCTGGACGAGCCGGTATTTGCGTTCTACTTGGGTGACAAGGTCGACGGCGAGCTCACCTTGGGCGGTACTGACAAGAACCACTACAAGGGTGAGCTATCGTATGTGGACGTGACGAGCGCGACGTACTGGGCCGTGAAGCTCGACGCTGTGCAGGTGAAGGACCAGAAGATGACGGCTGTGGACAAAGCCATCATCGACTCAGGAACTTCACTCATCGCTGGACCGAAGGACCAGGTCGCTGCGCTCGCGAAGATTGTCGGCGCACACAAGTTCATCATGGGCGAGTACTTGATCAGCTGCACGGAACCGGCACCAGACATTTCGTTTGTGCTAGGCGGAAAGTCGTACACGCTCACGAAGGACGAATACATCATCAAGAACGGCCCGATCTGCCTCTGGTCGTTCATCGGTCTCGACATTCCAGCCCCCGCTGGTCCGTTGTGGATCCTGGGCGATACCTTCATTCGCAAGTACTACTCGGTCTTTGACTGGGGAACTGACACCCGCAAGCCGCGTGTTGGATTCGCCCTCGCTGCGTAAGATGCAAGTAAGGCTAGCACACTTGTCTCGTCGATATGACTTTTTTTTTTTGGTGTGATTAACAATGAAGCTCTCATGATGGCTGCAGAGACGAAAGTGAACAAAATGAATAAAGAGAACGCACATGAAGACTGATTGACAAGATGGTGTCACTGCATTTCATTATGTACATTCTTCTTTTACAACTCGCTCGCTCAACTACTCGTTCAGCTATTCAAAAATCAGCCCCTCGTCAGGAGTTGCGCCAAAAAATACTGCTTCTGTCAACACTGTGGTGAATCCACAGACCAAGGCACTCACACTCAATGCAGCCACGGCGACAGCGAGCCAAGCAGCAGCGACGACTCTGGATCCGATCCGCCACTGCTGCCATCAACTGCTTCGGCCTCCGGCGTGACGCTCTGCAAATTCGTGACGTGGCGGTGCAACTGGGCAGCGTCTTCGCGAGAGACCAGCATGACGGGAATCCGCACCTGCTTCCCGAGGCCGCGCTTGTCGTCCGTGAGCACATATTTGCGGTCAGGATGTCGAGCCTTTGAAGTCTTCGAGTTCACGATGATCACTCCCGCGGCGCCGGCACTCTGCATGCGCAGTGCTTTCTCGGAGAACGAGCACACGCCTCGGGTGACCATCACGATCGCGCCCTTGATCCGCTTGGCGTCGAGCTTGGAGATTTGTGAGCAGGCGTCGCCCACGCTCTTCACGTAGAGCATCAGAGGCGCTTCGACGTGGATGGGCGGAGCGATCTGCAGCCCAAACGTTGCGGGCCAGGCGACCAACGTCATCACATGGACGTCATTGAGACGCACTGAGATCCCAATTTGTGGCGACGGAGCTACTGCTTTCGACGTTCCTGTTGTGGACAGCAGGTTTGAATTCTCGCACTCTGCATGCGGCATTTGGGATTCCTTGTCGCGAGCGAACAGGGTCGAGTCGACCATTAGCAGGTGTCCTTCTGTGCTGAAAATGACCTGCGACGACTTCAAAGCACGCGTCGCGTTCCGGCTATTGCTTGTGCACTGTGATGATGCATTCCTGCTGCTGCTGTTGGTCCTGGAGCCCATGACGCTCGAGTTCGTAAGCTGGAAAGACGGCACAATCACGTCCGGATCCTCGCTGAAGAGCAAGTACAAGTACTTAACGGTCTCCGATAAGAAGTAGCTGTCCATGCGATCTTCGACAGCCAGCGTGTGGATGTTGCCTACGGCCGCGTATCCACAGCTCACTCGCGACACGCGCTGGATGTCCTGCAGCAGCTTCCTTCCGATCTTGAGGTACTTGTGGTCGCGCGTGGCTTGGTACAGGTGATACGTGCTCTCAATGAGCTCGGGGCGCAGCGGTGACGTTCTCGCCCAGCTGATCACGCTGCCTTTGCCGGCCAAGTCGAAGAGCTCGGGCATCGCGCCAAACTTGTCCCAGAGCGAGAAGAGCTTGTCGTGGCTGCGGATCGCGCTCGACACGTCGCCAGCAAGAACCTGGAGTCCGGGCCAGAAAGCCTGAAGCGCCGACACGCGACGCGAGCGCACGTACTGTTTCCCGTAGTTCATATCTACCTCGATGTGCATGTCGTCGTGGTTGATATGCGTTTCGACAGCGTTGTAGCTCATGTTGAACATCTCGAGCCAGATCGAGTTGCCGCTCACGAGGTGGTACTTGAGCAGGTACTCGAAGTACGAGTCCAGCCCCGCGCCAATGCTCACGTGCGAGTGGATCCACTCGCCCGACGCTACGTCGATAGAGCTTCCAAGCAGATTCAGGTCAGAGCGCCGCCGCCACAGCGCCATGACGGCACTGCTTGCCTTCTCCTCGAACATCGACAACGATGACAGCCGCGAGAGGTACGAGAGCTCAACGAGCAGCGAGCCAGCGGCGGCTGGACACGTGAGCGTCGGCGTGTTTTTTACGACACCGTGCTTCAAGTTAATTCGGTGTACAGGAAGTCCCGTGGGTGTGTCGAATGCTGGCAGTAGCCTCGAGCCGAGATCCACTGCGAGGTCCAAGAGCTCGCCACCGTACTCTTGTGCTGTCATGATCCCCAAGTGATCCGGCGACGCGAGCATGTGCGCCGAGATGAGACCACCGATCACGCGAATCGTGCTCTCGAACACCGATACGACGACGTCACGGTCAAATGAGACGTGCTTGATCACGAGCTTCACTGCGCGCACGAACTCGTCGCGGTCACCGATGATCGCGAGCATGTCGAGCGAGTCGATGAGCGTAAGCGAGTACCCGCCGAGCACGTCGTCGAGATCACCACGCTCGCGCTTGTCCCAGCGCCGACCTTCACACGAGAGCGGCTTGAGCTCGTCCCACGGGAATGCGTGCTCCATGTAGTTCCGGTAGCCATGGTAGAACATCTCGCGCGCTTGCTCCTGCAAGTGGCTCATCTCGGACGCGTGCATTTTGGCGTCGACGACCACAACTAAACCGCCTCTATGCGCACCAGCGAGCAGCGATGTTATCAGGAATACACTCACGTAGTAGACAGCAAGTGAGAGCACGCGACAGGAGAGCCATGACGATGACGACGAGCGAGGCGACGTCGCTCGGGTCCACGAGCGTGACATCGCTCGGGTCCACGAGCGCGACAATGGTCGTGACGAGAAGGCGCCGTTTGTGGAGTGAGTATCGATGCAGAGTGTGGACTTCTGTCTATATGGAGCTTCGTACACACGCACGTCCTATGCGTGTAAAGAGGTGGAGAGCTCCGTCGCCTGTGTCCGCCGTCGTAGCTGCTCGCGTCGACCGCCTCGCTCGTTCGTTCGTCTGTTCCTGAAGTGCCGCGTGATCAGCCTTTTTCGCGTGAAGCTTCTTCCTCAATACTGGCCTCTTTTCGATGTGTTCCGAACCCATCCCAAGCTCTCCCGCATTTATTCACGCGACCTCCGTGCAACATTCGATTGGGTTTGTGCCTGCTCACACAAGCAAACAGGCAAAAGCAAGCAACCATCATGCTGCGCCGCAAGCCCACGCGCGTGGAAGACCGCGCCGACGTGGCGGAGGAGTACGAGCTCTACCTGATCGAAAAGGAGCGGAAGAAGCAACAGCAAGAGCAGCAGGGCGATAGTGGGGCAACTGAAGATTTCCAGATGCGTGACGACGACGCAGCGGCGGCGACACCTCTTCGCCAACAGCAACGCAACAGGACGCGGTCGCGCATCGGATTCGGGCAGTAGCTGGAGTCAGCACATACGCGCTTTCAGTGCTACAAGTACGGCTCTCGGGTGCGTCAGTCTGCAAACGAGTGCAGTACATAAGCCTGCTGGTTGCTAAACAGCAGTGGGTATTAATTTATGATTGTTGCAAGGCAGTCCATCAGGGTTCCGTTTCTTTATGCGTCTATGTATTCCCTACTTACCGGGCTGTCCTTGACTCGATGTAGTGTGCCAACAGTTGATTGCTCTGTCTCTTTATGCATTGCTGCTTCTGATGAGAGCGACGGCGCTAGAACGTTTTCCGTTGGATGATCACGGTGGCTTTTCCCCAGCTCATGGGGAACTTCTGTTCCAGCATCGTCTTCCAACGCTTGGACGTTAGCGGCTTGGTGATCGTCACGAAGTAACTTCCGTCGTGTAACTCGTCTGAAGCCAGCATATGCGTGTTGATTCGTGGTATTAGACTCACAAAATGGCTGCGTATGTCTTATCCGCTGGAAGCGAAATGGCATGACTGTACCTGCTGCGATGGAGAGTGACTGGATGAGCTAGAGTGCAGCGCGCACATACACACAAACGTACATATCACGAAGCCAGTAGTCAGTCAAACAGTCATTGGAGGGAGTACAAGTGAAGTGCTTCAAGCACCGCGTACGCTGTCGCTGAAGCACGTCGAGTTGCAAAACACGAGCGTCGCGTCCTTCCAGATCGCCGCATTCGTTGCATCCGCCTTTGCGAATCCCACGTCCACGTCCGCCTTAGCAGCAGGCAAATCGTCAAGCATCTTGTAGCGCCAGTGATCGAGCACTTTGAGAGCGATACCGTGCAGTCCGTCCAAGACCTAGCAAATGATAAACTGTTAGTAAAGAAAGATTTAACGAGCACAATCAAATAGCCCATGCACCTCGATTCCGCAGCATTTCGAGAAGTCGTGCAGCAGTGCAGCAGCCATAACCTGTCAATGCATGCACGTTAGATACATTTATAATAAAGATCATGACGACAGCAACAACAATGGCAGTATGAAGACATGCAATGCAACACGCACCACTTTGCCGCAGCCCGAGCCGAGATCGTAGAAGTTGCCTCCTTTGTCGAGTAGCACGCCAAACTGCGAGCGCATCTATACAAACATTTAGCATGCGCTGTCAACAATCTGAATACGCACTGCCGATAGCAATGCCAGTAACATGCAACCAGTGCGCGAATCACACTTGTATCATACCAGCTGAAAAATCTCCTCGACAGTCTGGAATGGGATCTCGCCGTACGCGAGCGAGCGGTTAGGCAACTCCTTGGCCTCACGCTCGAGCCGCGAGACCGTCTTCACTGCCGCCTCTGGATACGCTTCGAAGAGCTCAGCGTGGAGCTCACCCGCATTCTCCACTGTCGTCGTTTTTTTACAACAGCGGGTTGGCGTCAGACAGATGGACCTGTACATATAGCAGCAGAAGAACGCAATAGCAGGCATAGCACGTACCCGCAGTGAGTGCCTCACGCGCGACTGCCGTCGCCAGCTCGTCGCCGTTCGCGTCCACCGCCGCCACGTCGTCCGCATTGCGTCGTGCCGCATCCATTGCCGCCCGCTGTTTACTTGTTTCCCTTCAACGTTGCGCGGTGCTGATTGCGGCTGTCGCAGCAATGGTCAACTGCAAAATCGTCATCCAATCAGAGCGTATTGGTTGAAAAAGCTAAAAAATCATACATTCTTTATGGTTAATAAAAGACACTTTCAGCTTGAGTAAAATATAAAGTAAATAGTTTTATAGAGGTAAGAAAGAGCTTTCGATATCCTGTTGGGCCTTGCTTCAATTGTATACTTTTCCGCAGCGTATGCAGTACCAGCTACTCCTCTTATTTACTCAAATGACTGAATGAATCCCAACAATTTCCGCATTCTGGGTTCTCCTCCCCCACAACAACAACACTACGAACACCTCAGTCCACTGCCACAGGAGACAGCAGCAGGCACCACACCCACATTCGCATCCACATCCACATTCACCCAGGCGATGCAGCAGAGTGACAGCCTCCTGCCGCTCTCACTACGCCAGTCGTCCCACACGCGGTCCGGCAGCAGCCACATGTACGTGCCCAAGTCCCCCATCAAGCGTGACGCTGAGGATCTCTCCAAGACACGCAAGCCGCGCCGCGGGTCCAAGCGCTTCCTCGTGGCTGCACTCGTCACGGGGCTCGCGCTCGGCTACTACGCGCAAGTCCTCGTGTTCTTTTTGCACGTGCGTGCGGGCTTCACAGGTGAGATCCTCGCCACGCGCGAGGTGAGTCTGACCGAGAAAGGCACGGCGGCGCTCGTCGAGTTCACCAAGCGCGTGATCTTCGTATGCAAGAAGACCAACTGGGACTTCATCGGCTTTATCGCGAGTCCGCACACAATCCTCTTCGCCCACAAAGACGTGTACATCCCGCCGCAGCTCGAAGAGACGCTCAGCGTCGTGCGCCATTCGGGCGTCGACAGTTATCTAAACCTGCACAACAAGACGCTCACGATCATCAGCCACGTGCACCTGGGCGACCCGCGCAGCCACTTGCTCAAACAGGATGAGGAAGCCGTGGTCTTTTGGCCGCACTACTACCAGTGCATGAAGCAGTGCAAGAACCTCGGCACGTGCTATGCAGGTGACATGCACGTGAACATTGGCGGCGCGGCGAACGCCAACTCGTACGTGTTTGCGACTGGTGGCTCGTATTTCGTCGGCAACGAGCTGCTCAAGTGCCTGCTCGACTCGCCCGTGAAAGTGGAGCTCGATGGCCTCGACTACGGCGAGGACAAGACGATCGGCAAGATGATCCACTACAATAAGTGCGCCGTGCAGTACGTGAGCTGCAAGTGGTTCAACAACCGCGAGATCTACTCACCAAACGCGATGGTAAAGATGGTTAAGCAGTACTCGGTGCAGATCAAAGAAGACACGGTGCTGCTAAGCAAAGAAGAGCAGGAGGAACTGCAGCAGAATGGAGAAGAAGGGCCGCCGAAGTGAAACAGTGAGCGCCACGTGACCGTATCAGCATCATCGGACTGAGGTAACCTGTTCTGGATGCATGCGAATGGAAATAGATCTTTGTTTGTTGTTCTGCTGGGTGTTCCGAGCCTGAGGCTCACTCACTAACGTTTGAATGAATGCAGTAAAGAAATCTGTGTTTGCAAGCGCTTTATCAAATGAAGGGGGACAGGTAGAGAGCGGACCAGGCCACCGCATCGCACAGATAGACAGACAGACAGACAGAGAGCGCTCGTGGCAGCATGAGCGAGACGTTTCGGTTCTGTTTTTGGTGGATTGTGCGATTGAGGGCGGAGACTCGTGGCTTGTTTTGGTCTGGTTTAGTGCTAATTCTGCAGGCCAAAGAGCGAACCGCCGCCGCCGCCGCGACGTGCACCTGCCCGCCCGCGTGCGTTGTTGCCCTCGGCGTTGGATGCCTAGGAAAAGCTCATCAAACGCGTCCGTCTGCACAGAAGGCCAAGGCACGAGGTCGGCTTCAAGCAGCTGAAGCTCTCACGCCCAGCACAAGGTCAAAGAGACAGTGAAACGTGACCTGCATCGCCTGAAAGTAGTCTTATAGCCTTCCAGCTACAACAGCCGCCATGGGCTGCGGAGCGTCTCTCATGAACAAGCAAGAAGAGCCGGCCGAATCGAAGGTCGCGCCAGCGATGCTCGGTCCTGGCGCCAAGTCAACGCGGTCTCCGCTCACAAAGGACCAGATCAATAGCAGAATCGTGTGCTCGCCCAAGCCCGTCAAGGCGAAGGTCACCGACAAGCTCGCGCTCCAATACTCGTACGTTTCGCAGCGCGGCTACTACCCAGATGGTAGGTGGTGATTATTGCCGTAGCATGCGTGTATCTGAAGATTTCTATTGGTCTCTGTCTCGGTTTATTGACTTCTTGTGTGTGTGTTCTCTGCGCTGCAGCGCTCGACAAGCCCAACCAGGACAGCTTCGCGATCATCCCGACGTTTAATGGCGACGAGTCGAAAGTGTTTTTCGGAGTCTTCGATGGTCACGGCACCACCGGCGACCTGTGTGCGACGTTCGTGAAGAAAGAGTGTCCTGAGCGGCTCATCAAAATCATGGAGAAGAAGAACTGCTCGTTCCTGGAGGCGTACTCCAAGTCGTTTGAGGACACGAACGCGAAGCTGCACGCGTCTCGGATCGACGATAGCTTGAGCGGCACCACTGCGATCGCCATGTTCCTGGATGGCGACATGATCCACGTAGCCAATGTGGGCGATTCGCGTGCCGTGATTGCAACCATGAGCGATGGGAAGCTCGTTGCGCAGCCGTTGTCTGTCGATCAGACTCCGTATCGCTCGGTAAGCAAGTGTTACCGTGCTCGTTACGACCGTATTGCGGTCATTTACAGTTTGTTTTGCTTTGCTACGAAGGATGAGCGAGAGCGTGTGCGGAGAGCAGGAGCACGCGTACTGACGATGGATCAACTCGAAGGGATCGCACCGATTCACGATGTAAGTGCTGTTTGCCTGCTAACTTTGGTCATTAATTAGCTTCCCAGTGGATGAATTGACTGACTCGTTGTGCTGTGCAGAACTGGGCTGCGAACTTGAATGACCAAGTTGATGAAGATGGTGACCCACCGCGTATCTGGTCACCCTATGGAGCATTTCCCGGCACGGCATTTACGCGAAGTATCGGAGACGAAATCGCTGAAACGCTGGGTGTCATCGCTGTTCCCGAGATCACGTCACTACAGCTCACCGAGGACGATCGTTTTGTAGTGATTGCAAGCGATGGTGTCTTCGAATTTTTGACGAGTCAGGCAGTCGTTGACATAGTTGCGCAGTATGAAGACCCGCTCGAGGCATGCCACAAGGTTGTCGCGGAGTCATACCGACTCTGGTTGACCTACGAGCTCCGAACAGATGACATCACGATCATTTGCATCCATTTCAAGTTCACTGGGGACTCGTCTGCGCGACGCTTACCCCGTCAGAAGAGTGACTCGCGACTCGGTCAACAGCAACTGCGTCCTGTGCGTCGTGGTATGTCGAAAGAGAAGCGCCGCGCGCAAATGCGCAAGGACATGGCGCAAATGGTGAAAGAGGAGGACTTGGCGTACAAAGTCAGCGACCACATCATCCCGAAGACAACCGAGCAGCTCGCGATACTGGAGAAGATCACTAAGGGCAATTGGCTCTTCCGTCAGCTCACTGGACCGCAGAAGGACGATATTTTTGCAGTGATGGAGCGTATAGAAGCGAAACCTGGCGATACGATTATCAAGCAGGGTGACCCAGGTGACAAGTTCTACCTGGTGGAATCCGGCAACTACCAGGTCATCGTGCGCAACGACGATGACGACGGCAAGGAGAGTATCGTCCATACGTACATGGAGAAAGACCAGCAGGAGAACCAGCATGCATCTTTTGGCGAGCTTGCGTTGATGCACAACAGCCCACGCTCGTCCTCAGTTGTCGCACTGTCCGGCGGGGTCTTGTGGGGCATCGACTGCCGAGCGTTCCGTCGCGTGTTCATCAAGGCGCCGACCTCAGTGCTGGTGCAGACTTTGAAAAAGGTGGACGTCTTGAAGACGCTGACCCAGTCCCAGCTCGAGCGACTCGCGAACAACCTCTCGGAAGTCATTTTCCAAGATGGCGACTACATTATTAACCAGGGCGATGTGGGCAATACGTTCTACGTGATTCAAGAAGGCGCAGTGATTTGTACAATCTGGGAGGAAGACACAACGTCGAAGAAGAAGACCTCGCGCGAAGTCCTGCGGCTGAAGAAGAACCAGTACTTTGGAGAGCGTGCATTGCTGAACGACGCACCGCGAGCTGCCAACGTCATTTCGGTTGGACGCACAAAGCTGCTGCAAGTCGGACGGCGGGAGTTCGAGGAAGTGCTGGGATCGCTGCAGGATATGATCGAAGCCGATCGCCAGCAGCGCGAGGCTCGCCACAACTTTGAGACTGCAGTGAAGAATCTCATCTACAGCCCCACGGTGCGCCGAAATTCGCTCGTGCTAGGACCTCTGCGACCGCAGGACATGAAGTTCAAGTGCGTCGTGCAGACGACCGATTTCGGCTGCCTCGCGATCTTCCAGGGCGTCTCAGAGACCCAGCGGTTCTACACTGTGAACGTGTTCTCGCTCAAGCAGGTGAAGAAGGACAAGAAAGCCGACGAAGTATCCAAGTACCTCACTGTGCACCGAACAATCCGGCTGGACACGCCGCTCATTCCAGAGATGGTGACCACATGGAAAGACGACAAAGCGTTTTACATGTCGTTCGACGGCGTCATGGCAACAGAGCTCGCGTCTCTCATCGCGGACGAGAAGGAGAGCCGGTTTGATGAGAAACTTGCACGAGTGTACGCCGCACAGGCTCTGCTCATGCTCGAGTATATCCACTTCGCTGGCTTCGCGTACAGGAACCTGAGCAGCGACAACATCATGGTGGACACGAAGGGCTACCTGCAGCTCCACGATTTCAGGTATGCTGTATTTTCTTCTTGCTGTTGCCTACCATTCGAGTGCTTCGTGTTCACAATTGTCAAATGTGAATTTTTGATTTGCCACAGACATATGAAGAAGCTCCCAGACGAGACACGGACATACACGATCTGCGGCACGCCCGAGTACATGGCGCCAGAGATGGTGTCCGCTCGTGGTCACAATGCAAGTGCCGACGTGTGGGCGCTCGGCATCCTCCTGTACGAGATGCTCTGTGGGAAGACGCCGTTCGCGGTGAAAGAGGAAGGGCTGAACGAAAAAGACGTGACGATGGCGACGTACTCGAAGGTCTCGCGCCACCAGAAGGAGAACCTCGAGTTCCCACGTGACGATTTGTCCCCCGAGGTGAAGGACCTCATCACGCAGCTGCTCAATCCATTCCCGGACGCGCGGCTTGGCGGCCAGAACCAAGTGGACATCAACAAAGGCGGGTCAGTGATCCGTTCGCACCCGTGGTTCGACTCGGTCGACTGGGTGGTGCTAGCGTCCAAGACATCCCCCTGCGAGCACGCCGACATGATGCAGAAGCTCTTCGAGGAGCAACTCATCTCCGGCGCGGAGATGCCCGAAATGGAGCGGTGCCTCGGCGAGATCGAGTGGCTCGAGAACTTTTAGCGATGGACGCCATCATCAGTAGACATACAGTCATCTTTTGAGGTTAGAAACAGATCCCGGAGGTTGATGAGAAGACGCAACGCAAAGATCAGCACGAGACAGCAACCCGTCGGCGTGGTCGGTCAGGCGCTCGCTCATGCAGAACACGTTTTGGACTTCGTAGAACACTTGACACTCACAGTCTTTTCATGGAAGCTGCTCCACAAGAAGCACAGAAGCAGAACAAAGCAATTACAAGATGCAGTTAAAAAAGCACAACACATCTTACAAACGCAAGCTGGTAAACCCACTCCCCCGTACGCCCGTAGCTCAATGATGTCGCCTTGCTCGTGAACCACAAGCTCCGAATCGGAAGCTTGGAGGGCGAAGCAGTGTCCGATAAGGTCGGATCGGAATCCTCCCACGACGTAGTATCTATCGGGCAGTTTTAGATCGTAGATGAAGTCGACGGAAGCCACGCTCTGGCGGAGGTGGTTGAACACGATGGTGTTGTGCGACAACTTCGACCCTGCGTGGATCAGTGCCTTCGCGAACTTCTTCGTGGCATCCCAATTGGCGCCGAAGCGTAGGTCTTGCTTGGTTTCTGCCTTGTGCTGGAGCATGAAGGCCTGCACAGCGCGATCGGGGACTACTTCGGGGTAGCCTTGGAGTGCAGCAGCCAGCTACAGAGCAACAAACATGTGCAAACCTCTTGGGCTCGCAGTCATCAGGCGACCGTTGGGCTGCAAGTGCTTAGCAAACTGAGCGAGGGAGCTGGCCTTCTTGTTGGGAAGCCAGCGGTCGAGGAGGAGGACGAACTGCTTGACACCCTGCCAAATTAGAGGAATCTTCAAGAAGGGGACACGAAAGGTCGCGAGAGCAAGTATCCAAGCCCAAGTGAAGAACCAAGCAAGCGCATCCATTCTCGTAGCTCAACCTAGCAGACAAGCAGATCCCAGTCAAGGCAAGATAAGTGAGAGAGACCCAGCAGCAAATGGCCGCGGCGAAGGAGAAGCTGCCGCCGCCCGAGGGCACTCGCGCGATGATGATCTCGATGCGCGAGATGGACGCCATGGGGCTCAAGACCGGCAGCGGGCTGCGCGAGACCGTTGAGTTCAAGGCATTCAACAAGGCCGAGATCCTCGAGCAGATCGCACAAGTGGGCTTCATGTGCCCCTTCCACGAGTTCCGCGCCGACATCGCCGTACGTTCATGCTCATTATCATTGTTGCCAGTGGGTCCCCATTAACGCTCACGTGCTTGTGTATGTTCGTATACCAATAGAAAATGCAAGGCGACGACCTGCTCATCGTGGCGGATCCGTTCGAGGTCTACGGCGAGAACTGGCTCGTGTGCCTCACGCGCAAGGCCTACGACGCGCAGATGGAGCTCCTCGCGCAGAAGGAGCGCGAGCGCCAGGAGCTGCTCGCGGCGCAGGAAAAGGAGGCCGCGGGTGGCGGTGAGGACGACTTCTCGACGCTCGTCTTTGAAGACCGACCCATGCTCGCACGTCAGTGGCTCTCGACTTCCGCCAAGGAGAGCCACGACGAGGTCGATGCCCTCAACATCACGAGCGGCCGGCCACTGGTGCGTTTGTTTTGTTATCATGGTGATAATGAGGCCATTGATGCTGAGACTGTTGGTACTGAGTTTGTGACTGTGTGCAGATCAAGCTGTCGATGACGAAGATGTCGGACGAGTTCAACGCCGACTGCAAGTTCAGCGACCGCGACGCCGACCAGTGTGAGTTTGGCGCATGACTTCACAATTTCACACACACATACTACTGGCCACTGACACCCATGAGAAACACACATCCACAGGCTTTGTCGAGTGGCGGCAGCACAAGGACCCAAACTATGAGCTCACGCGGCTGGAACAGGACGTGGGGCTGCAGGGCATCCCGGAGCTTGTGGACGGCTCGACGCAGACGAGCTGGTTCCGCTCCGTGAACAGTGCGCTACAGTACGAGCCGATCGTCATGGACGCCAAGCGGCGGCAGGAGGAGATGGACGCCGAGAAGATGCAGGCGTTCTTGCAGCGCATACTGCCACTCGTCGAGCAGGCGCTGCAGCAAAATGAGACGCTCGACATCTTTTTAGACCCGTTCGCAGTGCTTAACGAGGAGGACCCAGCGCTTTCCAACAAAAACGAGAACGCGATCAAGGAGCTCCGGAGCTTCACGGACCTGGTCTACAGCAAGAACAAGACGCTGCCGGCCATCGACTGGCACCCGAAGAAGAACGGCGTGGTCGCTGTCGCGGCCACCGCGAACGTCAACTTTGCCAGGCGCCTGGACCTGCTCGACAAGATCGACAGCTCGTTCGTCCTCATCTGGAACTTCGTCGACCTCATTCACCCGCAGGTCATGCTCGAGGCGCCGCAGGACGTGCTCACGCTGCGCTTCAATCCGTCGCAGCCGCACATCATCGCCGGCGGGCTCTACAACGGCCAGGTGCTCGTCTGGGACTTCTCGAAGGCCGAACACCTGATCTCCAAAGGCAAGTCCAAGAGCTCGTCCAAGTCGTCGTCGTCGTCTTCCAACCAGGACGAAACCCAGAAGCAACTGCCGCCCGTCAAGCCCGTATACGTTTCGTATATTGACGCGAGCCACCGGCGGCCTGTGGGCGACTTGCTGTGGCTCCCCGCAGGGATGGAGGTGAACAACCGCGGCCACCTCGTGCCAGCGACGGACTCGAACGTGAACCAGTTCGTGACGATCGCCGGTGACGGCCAGGTGAGTTTCTGGGACCTACGCTTCAAGGACCCAAAGTACCGCGGCATCACGCGCACAAAAGTAGACAAGAGCGCGTTGAAAGACGCGCCACCGGAGGTCCACTTCATCCCGATCTACTCCATCTCGCTCACCAAAGTCGAGAGCTCGGGTGAGCTCGGACTTAAGCGCTTCTGCTTTGAGAAACAGAAAGACGATGGTGCCAATAGTGGTGGTGGCAGTGGCAATGGTCCACCGCTCTCGAGCCGCTTCTACTGCGGCACGGAAGAGGGCGAGTTCGTGTACGCGGACTGGCGGCCGCACGCCGCCGCGGCGTCCAAGTCCGGGAACAGTCAAAATGCAACAAAAGAAACTGAAGACGGCACTGGTGGAGAAGGCGGTAGCGACGGCGTCGAGTACGTGCAGTGGATCTGTCGCGACCACTTCCGGCCGGTCATCGGGCTCTGCGCCTCGCCTTTCTTCCCGTCGATCTTCCTGACGGCGAGCGAGTCCAACTTCCACTTGTGGAACGTCTCGCAGCACAAAGCGAGCGAGTCGAACGGCCCGATCTTCATGTCGCCGCTCTCGCTCGCGTCCATCACGTGCGTCGCGTACTCGCCTACGCGTCCGGGCGTGATCTACGTGGGCAAGTCCGACGGTATGCTCGAGGTCTGGGACTTTATGGACCAGTCCCACCGCTCGAGCTTGTCTGTGGGTATCGCGGCGTGCGCGCTGACGTCTATCGAATTCCGTCCGCACATTACGAACAGCAGCAGCGCAGTAGGTGGCACCGGTGGCTCAGGCGCTCCGAATACAACTGGTGGTGTTGGTGCAACGTCCAAGAGCGGAGCTCTTGGCAAGGGTGGAGCTGGTGCAGCTGGTACTGGAGCTGCTGGTCCGAATGCCAATGCGGGTCTGCATGTGAAACAGCAGCTCGTGGCGATTGGCGACCAGATCGGCAACCTGCACATCATGGAGATCCCGCGCACGCTCTCGCGCGCCACGAACGGCGAGCGGCAGACCATGGAGGCGTACTTCAAGCGCGAGAGCGAGCGCGTCAAGGCGATCCGCAGCAGCAGTGGTGCGAACCAGCAGCAACTGTCAAGCAAGATCATGCAGGGCAACAACAACAACTCGAGAGATGACAATAGCAGCAACGCAAGTGGAGGAGGCTCGAGTGCGACGTCCAAAACGGATGCAGCAGCGGGAGCGACAACAAATCCCGTTGACGACGAGATCTTCAAGCGCATGGAGGCCGAGTTCTGTCGTGAGCTGGGGGTTGACACTGCCGCGGCGTGAGTGAATGAGTGAGTGAGTGAGCGTGCGAATGCGATTGAGACTTTGTAGGCAAAATGACATGTACATCTATTCGTTCGTTCGTAATGATTCGTTCTGTTGGCTAATTAGCGTAGTTGGTGCACCTGGTTGGTTCTATTGCGTCGCAACCACCTCCACACCTTCCGCCGCTCCGGCAGCCGCCTTCCGCTTCTTCTTGTTGCCGCCGAACGCGTTCGAAGCGCTTGTGCTGTTGCTGGCGATCTCCTGCACGAAGCCCGTGCGCTCCTCGTCGATCTGGCGCTTTAAATATTTCATGCCGGCCACGTTGAAGCCGATGCGGTTCTTCTTCTCGACGAGCTGCTGGCGCAGGCGCTGCCAGAGCAGCTCGAGCTCATTGAAGAGCTGCTTGCGCGCGCAGATGGCACTGTGGTGCAGCTTGAGCAGGTAGAGCAGAACGTTGCAGCAAAACTCGACCTCGAGGTGGCTCGAGATGAGTTGCAGCAGCAGCGCGATGAGTTTCTCGACCGACTCGAAGGGCAACACGATGAGCGCCTCCTCCATCTCGTGCGGCCGCACGCGGCGCAGCGCGTTCAGAAGGTACTTGAGCGGGGAGTAGCCCAGTAGCAGGATGTTGGGCGTGCGTGGCGCCAGCGCAATGGTTGGTTTGTCCTTGGCGTCCTTGTCGTCCTTGCTACCAGTGGTGGTCTGCTGCTGCTTCTTACTGGCAGCCTCCTTGAGCTTCTTGGCCTTGAGTCTCTCGTAGTCGGCGATGGCCGCCAGCTCGCTCTCGGCCAGCTCAATGGCCTCCATAAGGCTCTCACCGGCCTTGACGGACTCGATCGTGCGCTTGGCCGCTGAGGCCGAGGCGCCTTGAGCATCGGCATCCTCGCCCTCAGCCCCCTTGTCCTTACCCAGCGCCGGTGCCTTGTTGTTGCTGTTCCCATTGCTGAGCTCGTCCTCGAAAAGCTGCTCCATCTCCTTCTCGCGCTCCTCCTCTAAAAAGACCTGGTCCTCCGTGCGCACGTACTTGACGATCGACCGATCCTGCGAGCAGCTCACCACGAAGCTGCCGTCCGAGCTCACGGCCAGGCCCCAGACCTCGCCGAAGTGTTGCGCGTCAATCTTGAGGATACGCTCGAAGTGGTCGCCGTCCCAATAGCAGACGCTCTTGTCCTTAGACGCCGTGAAGAAGTAGTGCGTCTTCTGCACGAAGCGCACAGCCATGATGCTGTCGCTGTGCGCGAAGATGGACTTGTGGCAGTCGCCGAAGTCCAGACCCCAGAGCTTCACGTTCTTGTCCGCGCTCGCCGTCACGAGCATCGTGTCGTCCGACGAGATGTCCATGGCCATGACCGGCAGCTTGTGGCCGTACAGGCTCACGAAGAACTTGAGCGAGTCGTCATGGAAGACCTTGACCGTGCAGTCGAGCAGCGCCACGGCCACCACGAGCTTCTTGGCGTCCTTGGTGTTGCTGAAGCGCACGCAGAGCACGTCATCCGACATCTTGAGCAGGCGTGCGTGGCTCAGGCCGAGCTTCAGGCCCTCGGTGCCCTCCACGCGGTGCATCTCAAAGTCCCAGAAATTCACGTGCTGGTCGGCGCCGCCCGTGACGATGCCCTTGCCATCCGGCCGCACGTCGATGGACCACACAGCGCTGCCGTTGTGTGCACCCACCTCCTTCCAGATGCACTCGCCCGAGTTGAGGTCGAAGAGCAGCAATTCGCCCGTCTTAGAGCCCACGACCACGTGCATGTTGCCCGGCGCGAACGCGGCCGAGAGCGCCAAATTGATACCATCATCCAGCGTGCGGATGCACTGCATGGAGCGCGCGTTCCAGATCTTGACGGCCGAGTTAGAGAGTGAGAGTAACAGCTGGTCGTCCGAGCTGATGGCCACGAAGCGCACGTCCGAGCGGTGGCCGCTGAGCGTGATCGCGTGGGATTTCGCGTAGCGCGCGTCGATCTCCGCGGCGCTGGGCGACAGCGTATACGTCTCGATGCTGTTGTTCTGCAGACCCGCGAGCAGGGACGTTGTGCCGTCCTTGGCCACGTCCGGCGAGAACGCAAACGACTTGATCTTGTGCGACGAGCGCACGACGCAGAGCAGCTCGAACTCGTCCGTGGCCGAGTTCTCTTTCTCGTCCTCGTCGTCATTAGCGTTCGCAGTCTGTTTCTGCAGCTGCTGCTGGATCTGCTGCTGCTGCTTCTTCTTCTTGCCACCAGCAGCGGACGCCGACACGGCAGCCTCCTCGGCCGCCTGCTTCTTCTTGGCCTTCTCGCGTCGACGCTGCTCGCGACGCTGTTGCTTCTTCTTGATCTCGTCCTTGGAGCGCAGCTTGTAGATCTCGATCGTCTTGCCCGAGCTCTGCACGCCCACGAGGTCGCCGCGCCCGTTGTAGGCCACGCGCATGGCGCGGTCGTTGCTCTGACGGTAGACCGCGCCCATGAACTTGAGCACCTCGTCCTTGTTGCTGTCATCACTCTCATTCTCATTGCCGTCCTCGCTACTGCGAATGCTCCACACGCGCATCTGGTTGTCCGAGGCGCCCGTGATGAGGCGGTCGCCCGCCGGGTTCACGTCGAAGGACCACACCTCGTTGCGGTGGCCCACGCACGTCTGCACGCAGTGCTGCGTCTCGAGGTCCCAGACCTTGAGCAGCGTGTCCTTGGACGACGACACGAGCAGCGCCTCCTTGGCGATGAACTTGAGCGCCGTGACCGCGTCCTTGTGCCCCTTGAGGCGGAAAAGCCCCGTCTGGCTCACGATATCCCACACGATGACGTCCGTGTCGCGCGCGCCGGACGCGAGCACTGAGCCGTCGGCCTTGTACGCGAGCGCCTCGACCGCCGACTTGTGGCCATCCAGTGTTACTTCCAGCGTGCCCGTCGCAAACTTGAAGATGCGGATGACGCCCGTAGAGTAGCCGGCGGCCACGAAGGCGCCGTCGGGACTGAGCGCCAGCGCCGTCACCTGGCCCGAGTCGCCGCGCAGCTCGCGCACCTTGTTGCCCTGGCGCACGTTCCAGATCACGACGTCCTTGAGCGCCGGCGCGATTGCGAACTTGCCTGAGCGGTCGTAGATCACGTTGCCATCTACGGCGGCCACCACGCCGAAGGCGCAGTCGCGCTCGTAGCGCAGGTACGACTTGACCATCTTGACACGACACACACGTGCGAGCGAGCGATTGGAATGAACCGAACGACGCTTTGCGCTGTTGGCTCGCTTTCTGCTCACCACCAACCCAGCGTCGGCGTTGCTGGAGCGCTGGCGCCAGAATAGCTGGTCCCGATTGGCCTCTGAATGGTAAACACCTCGTTTGGTGTATAAAGTCCAGTCGATCAGCTTTTGAATTGTATGGAGATTTCAAAACAGGAGGTTTGTGCTGAGAGGACGCTTTTGGAAAAAAGTAACTAGCGTAACCACAACCAAAACTATTGTTATGAAATTTGAGATTCTAAATACAAACCGGAGATGCTTGCGTCGTAGGGTAAGTCGTCATAAAGACAGCTTTGACATGATTTTGGAATATTTTAGTGTTCATAAATGATGTCCGAGACTTTTTGGAAATAAGCGAGTTCAGCGATATACCCGGACAGTTTCTCTATATAAAAGCACACAAAACTCATCCGGGTATACTGCTGATCGATTTGATTGTTGAAAGCCGGTTTGAAGTTTAGTTTTAGCTTTAGCAAGAGTATCAAATCTCGGACAATGCAGCACCAACCATTTATAAACCGGTTAGAAGCTGAATACTGACTGCTTTTGCGTCCGGTAACCAAACCAATTAGAACCGCCTATAAGAGCAATTTTTGCAAAAGGCCTCAGTCTTCAACAAGCCAAGAGGAGTACAAGTGACACAAGTAGGCGCGGAAGGCGTCGCGCGCGCAGCCGAGCTGAAGCGAACCTCACAGCTACGCGCGAGTTGCGAGCATGACGGGCATTCCGAATTCAACCATTTGGGGCAGCATAAACTATCACAGCGGTACGAGCCCAGACAGACGGCCCAAACTCATCAATGGCAAGGCTCTCCAAATACGTCAATGTAAACGCGTACCAGGCAGTGACCCACGCTCAACAAGCTGCTAGCCGTTCAGCCAGGTCGGCAAGGCAAGATCTTCTTCGGTACGGCGCTCTGCCTCGGCATCTGTGCCATCCCAATTTCCTCGCGAGGATATACACATGGCGGATATTGAGATTCAATATCCGTTAAAGTGACAGCGCAATAGATCAAGTACGCTCGCACGCTAACTACCACGTTAGAACGGCTCAAGTCGAACACGTATAGAATATCGTTTTGCGTGATAGGATCTATCTACGAAGTACTCTTCCTGCGGCAGCAGCGGTGTCGACGCCCAGCTCGCGACAGAACTCGGCCTCCGGGCGCTTGAAGATATCGTCGTCAACAGGGTTTGTCGCCCCAGCTGCTGCGTCATTTTCCGCAGCTTTGGACGTCACACCAGGGCCCCCGGTCATGCCACTCCTGCTATTGTCACCGCTATTGTTGTCATCTCTCGAGCTGCTGTCTCTTTTTGAGGACGACAGCACAACTGCTTGGTTGTACAACAGATCCCAGACACGCCAAAGCCCATGCGCATGCACATTCACACACGCCAGCCAGCCCACTGGATACAAAACGAGATGAACATGCCATTTCGCTCTTGATCGATATGGGCTCAAAGCTATGAGCTCGTATATCAAGC
>JAADWP010000376.1:0-25145 GCA_023336215.1 Globisporangium iwayamae
AACACTCAAAAATTAGCCTAACCCTCACTTATCAATAGTGGCACACATTCGGTACATTGTCCCGCGTGTGTACCATTTTACGATATGGCGCTATGGGTCGGAATTGTCGTCGGAAGGTCAGATATTTTATGGTATGGTGTGAACCACGCCATGAAAGCTTCAAGTAAAACGACTAATTGGAATTTGCACTTGATAAATGAATAGAAAATTAGAAAATGCTGTGGCTCGTACCACAACGTAAACAATCTCGAACGCGAAATCGAACTTTACCCATCATCACCCAACGAGGTACCGTGAAAGACTTTTTGAGGACTGATTGTGTTTAACGAAGCAGAAGCGCGCTCGTCGCTCGAGGTTGCTATTCAAAAGCGCTGGCTCTGATCTTCGCCATCAGTACTACCATTACGTCTGCGGGGTGGACAAAATCCCAATGTGGACAATCGATCGACATTTCCATTTCCACGTCGATTGAGGGAGGACGCATGACGTATTCAAGCACTTCTCTCACATGGCGACCACCACGCTCTTTCAGCGAATCCAGATCCACGCACCCTGAGTATTTCTCAAGCAGCCACTGCACGATCTCCAAGTGCTCGAGTCACGCGGCGCCATCGACAGCCTGCGGCGCACATCCCTCCGAGCGGTTCTCATGCAGGGAGAGCAGCATGTCGAAGTGGCCCTTGCGCGCAGCTGATCGCATCGCCTTGGAGGTGCACCCCTCACTTTGGTTCTTATAGAGCCACTGGCCTACCTCCGAATGTCCATTCGCAGCCGCGCGGTCCATCGCCGCAGCAGTACACCCTTGGAGATGGTGCAGTGGCTGTTCCTCGAAGTGGTGCCATCAAAAGTCTTCTATGGTTTCACTAAACACTACGACCTCCGTACGCTGGTCGAACGTGTCGTCCCAATCCACAAAGATGCGCGCCTGCATATCGTGCAGTGGCTCTTCGAGCACGGATCTGAGGAGCTCTCCAGTGACAGCGATCACAAACGATGTGCAGCACCCGAGCCTCGTGCTCATCCAGTGGCTGTACGCGCATCGTAAGGATGGGTTGGACTCTATGTATATGATAGATCTCGAGGTGGTTGAAGGGAAGCTCGATATTGTGCAATGGCTTCACGAACAAGTGGGCGACGGCTGCACGATGGTTGCGGTAGACAATACTGCAGCGAACGGACACCTTGCGATCGCCCAGTGATTTCATGAGAACCGGTGCGAAGCCGCCAGCTTCCGCCGCGTGGTTCATCTCATCAATTGTACTAATATTGTAAAAGAGCTCGTAGACAAACATGGCCGCATCGGTGTGTCTGCAGCTCATCGTAAAGAGCTCTGCAGAGCCAAGGCTGAGGTGCGGCCTAGCACTATGGTACTGGTGGTCGTGGAGCCGCTGGAGCACGTCAACGTGGCTGCCGCGGATGGCGGAAATGAAGGCCTCGTGAGTTCATCCACTGTTCTTTGGGCGGTTATGAAGCCACTGAAGAATTTGCATCTGGCCCGTTGATGCAGCTACGTTCATGAATTGCGGGATCCAAGGCACGCGCTCGCGACGATGCGAGAGCCATTGTAATAGTGCCACGTTCCCGCTCCGCGCAGCTTCGCCCGTCGTATTGTACGGCAGCACACTGGTTTGTTAGGATAAGTGAATTTTTTTCCCTCTACATTTTCAGGATTAGGAGCGCAAAAAATAGGAAAAATCATGAAACAGGAAGGAAATGTGAACGAAAAAGCCGGAGCTGTCTCGCTCAATAGGACACTACCGTTTACGCGGCTCGGGATATACGCCGACGATGAATTAGTTACCGAGCGATGCTAATATTGCTTGAGAGCATGACGTTGGTGGATATGCACCGCTCGCCACGCCTCCCGTTGCGTAGCGACAGCTAGTACAATCTCTCGTGTCGTCATGAGGAAACAACCCCAAGTCCATTCTGCTCCCGCATGTGTCACACACGACGACGCCATGAAAACGCCATGTCCATCGATGATAAAAGGGTCTAGGATGCACTTTAGAGGTCGTCCAGGTGGTGCAGCGCGTGCTTGAGCTGCTTGAGCTGCGTGAAGTACTGCTCCTTCTCCGTCTCGAGCTGCTGGTTCTGCGCGCGCAGCACTTTCACCTCCCGCACCAGCACCTTCCGCTGAGACTGTTCATATCCATCACGCACACAACCTCTTGGTTAGCATATCCCATCACCACGCCTTAATTTTCATCGACAAGCAATGCCACGTACCCGTAGTTGCAGCTCCAAGTCTTGCTTCTCCTGGTTCAGGAGCTGCACCATGTCCTGGATGATCTACAGTTTCACAGCCAACGCAGTCCAAGTCAGCATTACAAAACCTCATAGAGATATCATTACGCTCGCAGGACTCATGGGGTTCGTACCGAGATCTTGGCACCGTGCTCCTCGTGGAGCCTTGCAAGCTCGACGCGGTACTCCTCGTTCTGCTTGGCGCACGTCTTGAGCGTGATCTCGTACTCCTGGGTCTTCGCGTCCAAGAAGCCGATGATCTCGCGATCCAGTGTGGCTTGCTCGTCCTTCTTCGCGTTCGTCTCCATCGTGGTCGTAAGCGTGTCTTCGAGGTCCTTGAGTTTCTCCATTAGAAAGTCGCGCACGTTCTCCGCACCATGTAGGCGTGCCGCGATGTCTTCTTTCTCCGCCTGCACCTGGCCCAGGTGAGCCTGCAGGCAATGCAATTGATAGGATTAGCAATGCGAGCACCATAACAACTTGGAGCTGTCTCAGTAGAGGACCATACCTCTAATGTCTTCACTCGAGTTGACATCTCATGGAAGAGCTTGATCTCGTCTTTCTTCAGCGACTTGACGATCATCTCGACCTTCGAGAGCTACGGCATGTCATTCAGAACAAGGGTTAATCTTAGGTAGCACGAGCCGGATAATGAAGCTTGCCCTGCGAAACAAGAGCATACCTGAGCTTTCTCTTTCTCAGACGGCGTGATCGAGCTCTGACTTCGGCTCTTCGGCTGCAGTCGCGGCTTGGGCGACGCCTGGGCCGTACCAGCATTAGCCCCAACTGTTGCTCTGACTCTTCTCGTAGATCCGTTCCCCATTGTCGCTGTCGTCGACGTCGTAGTCACACTGGTGGTCATGCCAAACATGACGTGCACGCGCGTCAGCAGTGAGTGGTTCGTGAGACTCACTGCGAAAACACTGTTCGCATCCAGGAACGCAAAGACGTGCATCAGCAGCTTGTCGGGATAGCGCACGAGATACTCGTTCGGCTGGGACACAAGTTGTAACAATAGCAGCTGTTGCTGGTTATTGTTGTTGTTGTTTGCTGGTGATGAGGATGACGACGTGGTGCTGGATCGTGACGACGTCGAGGATGGTGAGACGGGCGACGGAGGTGGCGGCATCGCTTCTCGTGAGAATGGTAGGGCAAAGTCTGTTTGACCAGCCATACGAACTGCTACCGGCGTTCTTGTCCCACCCGTTGTTACAAGAGCATTGCTGCCTTTCAACAGGCTCTGGATGCTGTTCTTCCGATGGAGTTCACGAATGTCGCGCTGCGCGTTCGCTAGTTCTCTCGAAAGCTGGGCGGTCAAATCGTTCTGCTGCCGTGCCTGGGCCAGTTCCTTCTCCAGTCTATTTGCACATACAAGCAGACGCTTAATGAGTCATAATACTGGGCAGTATCGCACTGCACACACGATCAGGTTAGTTACATCTCCTTCTTGGCGAGCTCGAGCAGCACGACGCTGATGTGCTCGTTGAAGCGCCCCACGGTCTTCTTCCCGTGCTGCTCCACCTTGGCAGCGTACTCATACGCCTGCATACAGTCATAGTAACGCCACACATACCATACATACATATGAGTGAGCTTCGAGTTCAACAGTGACCTCGCATTATGATAGGTAGCTCTATGTAGCAAACGAAGAGCTACGCAACCGACGCACCTGCTGCCGCTCCTGAATGAGCTCGCTCTCGCGCTGCTGGTACTCAGACAGCACGCTATTCGCCTGCGACAGCTCTCGCTTGAGTTGCGCGACCTCGCACTCGTGCTCGCACGTCTCCACGTCGTATACCATCTCGCTCAGTATCTCCTGGACCTGTAGCACGCCACCCGCATTCGCAATCATGAACATGGCGACAGTGAGCGCGTATATAGAGATAGCAGGCGTGCATCAGCAGCACAACAAGTGCACCTCTGTGATCACGAGTCGGTGCTCTCGCAGGCGCGCCTCCTCCTGTGCGAGAGCGCTCTGCACGCGCGCGCTCGTGCGCTGCAGCAGCATCTTGCCTTCGTTCTCAGTCCGTTTTCTCGAGTTCAATACTACTACCGAGCCAGAAAAATGTCCAGTTAGTTAAGGTGTTATGGACTACAATTATTCCCATTCAAGCCACTCTAAAAGAGGATGTATAGCCTTTATTTAAAATAACTAATTTAGGATGTACGCATATTGCCGATTTGTCCTACGGGGAAGTCTGGAGGAGCTCCAAGTAGCTCGCGGAAAGTGTCGGCGGTAGCGGGATCTTTGTCGTACCAGCACGAGGTCGCGTACATAGCTTCAGCGCTGGTCCACTGGTCCCACTGCTACTTCGTACGCTCTTGTTCGTGTTCAGCCGCTTGAACCCAGCGCCGAGGTTGCTGATCTTCTGCGAAAGGTCCGCCGTCGTCTCAGCCGAAGAAGATGGCGACGAGTGCACGCGCTCAAGACGTCGCTTCGTTGCACGTGAGCCAGAGCTCTCGATTGGTTTAGACTTGGACGTCGTTGTAGAGGCGGATCGGATGTTCGCGTTCTTTGTGAACGATGCGAGCTGCTTGATTGCCTCCATTTCCTTCTTCTGCACGGCTTTGAGTGCAGCCTTGAGGGTGTCCACCTCGGCGCTCAAGCTGTTGATCTGATAGACAACACACAGGTTAGACTCAGACATACAAATTCTCGATTGTTTGTCCAACAAGCCGTACCTTAGCCTCCTGTCGATGCTGCTGTTTCTCGAATCCGTCGTACTGCAAGCGCAGCTGCTGGGTCTTCGCCTCGGCTGTTGCCATCTCCTGGGTCTGCACCTCCAGGCTCTTACGCAGCCGCTCGCCGATCACCTCTTGTTCATGAAGTCGCGCGCGAGCAGAGACGGCCTGCTGCCGAAATGTCTCAAGCCGGACGTTCTCCCGCTGGATGGTCTGCACTTCGGCTTTCATAGCCTGTATCTTCACTCTGCGGCGAGCATCCTTCTCTTCCAGCTATAAGAGCACATACTGCCTTAGCATCACAGCAGCCACTGGCATTGACTTAGGTTTATATGGTGATCGCGAACCTGCTTGGCGTCCTTGACGAGGTTGATGATGATGCGGTGCACGAGGCTCGTCGGAATTGAGTCGATTAGAGCAGCTACAGTGCCGACAAGCCAGCAAATGAGGCATACAGGTTAGCTTGTCCTGAACATATACCCTGACGCAGTCCACTGCACTAGATGTAACGACCCACCTTCTTCCTCAGCTTGGGATGAGATGCGATCCATGCACACGGTCTGGAAGTTCCGGAAGATGAAGCGCAGGCAGCTACAGTAAAACCACACAAGCATCAGTACACAATACACAATCACCACCACCACCAGGTCAACGCTTAGAACGCATACTCACAGGTCCACCAGCGGTCGCATAGGCTTGATCTTCTTGACCTTCGCCACGGGAGCCTTGCGCTCTTCTTCCTGCACGAACTCCGGTTCGGGTGGAGCGTACAGCGCGCGGCAGCGAGCCACGTGGATCGCGAAAGACGCCGAGCCGAAGCCCTGGTGGCAGTGTGGGCACGTCGTGAATCCCCGCGGCCGCAGCATCGACTGTGCGAGCGGTCTGTGCCCCTCCTGAAGCGTCTGCAACGCCGCGCGGTCCGCCATGTCGAGCTCCATCGTCGTCTGCAATGTGTCTTTTGGCTCGGCAAACTGCAAATGATCCAGTTTTCTTGCAGTTTGACTTTGAGAAATTCTTGTGTGTGTCAAAACTGGATCCGCATTTTTTGGCGTGTCTGATTGGTTAAAATAAAGCCAATTTGATAGTTTATTACATCTATGGCCATGTGCTTCACTGTCAATCCATCAATCACGTAGCAAAGATGACCAGCATCGCGGACGAACTGGCGCGCGTCAAGGCGCTGCAGGCGGCCGGCAACGCGTTCTACAGCGGCGGACGCTACGACGACGCGCGTACGCAGTACTCGCAGGCGATCGCGCTGTTGGAGGTGTCGCTGGGCGCGGTCTCTACCACCACAAATGAGAGCCAACGTGACGACGCAACTGGTGCCACTGCTTCAGCAGCAGCTACGGCCTCGCAGTTGTTCTCGAACCGCGCGCAGACGTTCATCCAGGAGCGCAACTTTGCTGCCGCATTGCACGGTATGCACCTAATGCGTAGCTCCTTATTGCAATGTGTGAGTGTGCCTAGCAATTGTGTGGCTCACATTATCCGTGATCTAATATGAAATGCTCAGATTGCACCAAGGCGCTCAAGTACAACCCCATTAACGAAAAAGCGAGTCTACGCCGCCTGGTCGCACTCGAGAACCTCGAGCGCTTCGAGGTCGCGTTCGTGCTGGTGGAAGAGATCCTCGAGCACCACGGAGCCCGCGAAAGCTCGCCGGCGCTCTTCCAATACGCAGTCACGGCACGGAGACGCCTGCGCAAGAACATGGTGAGGGACAAAGAGGCGGCGGCCAGCGAGGTGGCGCAGATGGGCAAGATGGTGCACGCCGACCAGCAACTGCGCATCAACTTTGGGTATGTAGTAGCACTTGCTTGCATAATGAGTTTCTATGGCCCATGACCTTCTAACTCGTTCTCTGTATGAATGGGATGTTTAGCTCGCTGATCCCGTCGAAAGTGCCCCTGGGCGAGTACTTTGAGGTCGTCGTGAACATCGGCAACGAGTTCGGCCTCTATCGCCGTGACTACCTGAAACAGGGAGAGCGCATCTTCCTGCAGTGCTCACTGCGCAACAACGCCGATGTTGCGTACAAGCTCGTCTTCCACGCGGCGTCGGACACGAGCGAGAACGCTGGCAGTGAGTACAATGTGCGAGAAGACGGGCGGCTCACGCTGAATGATCGCGGCAAAGTGGTCTTTCGCGTGGCAATCGACAGCGTCAGGGCCGATCAAAGCGACGCTGAGGCAACGCGACAGCATATGTCGTTGATGGTGACGGTGCATAGCGACTCGAAAGCGGCGTGGAGCCTCTTTCCTGTGGTGTCGCTGCCGTTCGACGTAGTCGAAGCCTCGCAACCGCTGGTCGAGGGTAACATTGGCGACCTCGGTGCGCACTGCTGTCGTCCAGTCGAGATGGACGGAATCGACCGAGAGATCCTGCTGGCCGAGTCGCCTGGCAATCTTGGTACGAGAACAAAACAACGTCTAGTTGTAGGGATCAACTGTCCACTTGTTGTGGACAATCACATACTAACACTGTTGTTTATCACAACAATGCGCAGGCATTGGAGGCAAGCTCTGGGACTCATGCCTTGTGATGACCCGGTACTTGTCCCTTAACCGCGAGCTGATCGAGAAGAAGAGCGTGGTCGAGCTCGGCAGTGGACTCGGACTCGTCGGCATCTTCTGCGCCATGCTTGGCGCAAACGTCACGCTCACGGACATCGGCGAGGTCGTGCCGCTGCTCCAGTACAACATCGCGCTCAATTTCTCCTCACCATTAGCATCAGCATCATCATCCACGAAAACCGACAAGAGCGTCATTCCATCCGCTGCGACGCACTTCTGGGGCACATCCACAGCAAACTTGCCCGTGCCTCACCCGGACGTGCTCGTGCTCTCAGATGTCGTGTACGATCCCGAGGGGTATGTCCCGCTCGTGACGTCGCTCGACGCGCTGGCGACCGAGCGCACGGAGATCCTCATGGCGCACCGCTCGCGCAACCCGATGGAGCACCAGTTCTTCGACTTGCTGGGGAAGAAGTTTACGTACGAGCTGATCGACTGGGCGGCTTGCTTCGCTGCGCACGACAAGGACAGGGCTGTTCCTGCTGATGACGTTAAATGCGGCGCGTCTTCCGGTAGCAACCTCGATCCACATGCGCTTGTGGAAAACAGCCAGCAAGTGCTGCAGGACGTGAAAATTTTCCGCATGCGCCGCCTTTAGCGCACTGTAGCTCTTCAGATAGGAGCTGGCTGTATTGAGCTACTCGCTTGTTGACTTAACAGCGACTACCTATCAACGCGGAAAGCTCTTCTAAAGATGCGGACGTACCCGGGTACCAGCTGGCACGAACTCACTTCAACCGACCAAAAACAAACAAAAAAGTGATGATGATTAGGTCAGCTCGTCTTTTGCGGTGAGCAAGCAGGTCAAGAATGTGTGTCCTGTCTATCAACGGCGCTCAACGAATGGAACGAAGCGAAGCCATCAAAGGTGCAGTATTTCACCAAGTGATGTGCCTAATAGTAATAGTGTGTGACTGCATTTCGATGGTGCATGCATCGCTACTGCAAGCTCACTTGCAGTCCTTCCTTCCTGTACAGTACGTTCCCAGTTCCAGCATGTCGATGGGAAACGTCCTTGGGACGCATTGCATTTTGTAGAGGGCTACAGTCACAGCTTATTGATGTGGATGCGAAGAACGTGGGTCCTCGGAATGCTCGGCCGTGCATGGTTTCTACTGGTCCCCATCCGAGCCACAGAGTTAAGTGCGGATTGCGAAACCAGCCAATTCGAACCACACTTCCGTTTCGCTTTTGACGGTTTCAAGTCAGTTGTCAGATGTGGTCTGTCAGTCAGTCAACACGTCAGCCAATTGACTTGACATGCGTTTATCCGACCGACCAACTGACCGATAAAACAACCTTCACGAGTGCCGATTACAACGGACTGAGTAATCGCGAGTTTACTTTACGATGACAGAACTGTGTGGCGACGTGGTGTCATAGGGAAGAAGTTGGGGATGACTGGTCTGAAGTGTGCAGACAAAGAGAAGCCATAGCCACACAGGACCACGCAGATGAAAAAAAGAAGCTACCAAACAGGTAAAGACTGAGGCGCTTATCTTCTGATTGATAGCATGAAGCTCATACATACACCGACAAGCACGCTTTGACCTGTCAGCACAGCACAGCAGCCTTTGCCTTCGCACATGTATTCAGTCTGATTACCAAGCTCGGTGGCGAAGAGGAAGCACAGTAGGAAAGCTGGAACCAAACGGGCAGCCTTGTGCCTTGGACACCGGTGTGAAATGGCTTGATGTTCGAAATTACCAGCTGGCCACGCACTGGGGTTCACTAGTTCATGGCCGAGCGTAAGTCTGTCGGTTGGTCACTGTCAATGACTGCAAACACTTTTGGCTCAAGGATCTGCGCAAGTGTCCGGACCTCTGAGCCTGATATGCGTTCAAGCTCTTGTGCTTCGTGTGTGTGGCTTGTTCATTCGTTGGGTATGGTTCGGCAAAGGCTTGACAGCAAACGCCATTGCGCTACGGTCTGAAATTCTGAACTGCAGAGTCAACAACGACACGAATGATGCTTACCTGCGGGGTCATTTTGCGAACCGCACCTCTCGACCGCTCGACCAGATGGACAACCGACTTTGTGTCGTTCTGCGACTTTTGCACTGTCCTTGCATTCAAAGAGTTGTACCCGCACGTTTCATTTTCACATTAAGAGTTGGCTCAAGAGGGGATCTTGTACACGAGATGGCTTTGTGCCGTGAAACCAGCTGTTTTCAATGGGTCGAAAAGCTCCGGAGCAAGCGCTGCGCTCGAGTGAGGATCTTATTCCACACATCCCAAGGTGTTCTCCTTTCCCAATAAATGGCAATGTCTAGATAGGCCTGGGGCAGTGACACCAGGAGCCGTGGTCTAGGCAATAGACCACGCCTTCGAATCCTGCAGTTTGAGGCCCAGCAGCTCAAAGATCTCAAGGCTCTGTCTGACTCAGGCTGTCCAGTCAGAGCGCCTTTTAAGCTGGGATTTGAGCTGGGCTCGGTTGTATGCCACCTGGTGCTCTCGAGTTCTCCTCTGTGCCGGCCGCTTGATGATTGCTCCGGAGCAAGCAAGCAAACACATATTCGAGTGACCTGCTGGTTTGACTGGAGACAGCAGTGATCGCGATGATTATGAAGTTGCGTTCTTCTTTTGCAATATAATCACCGGATACGAAACTTTGTGCTCACACAGTCAGCAACAAGGTGAAGCCAGGCCCAGCTGTGTGTGACGTGTTCCTCTTGCTGGCCGGTTGCTTTTGCTCGACCGAGGTTGTCCTCCTCGGGGTTTGTGTGCGTCAGGGTCAAGTCTGACTGCACAAGCTGACTTGACATTACCAGTACTCACATTTGTATACATCTAAAAATTGTTCTCGCGTATAAAGTATTTGAGATTTCAATTTATTGAGTATTTATGCTGCAACGACTGTCACAATAGCCACTCACTTTCAAATCGGGTCTATTTTTTGTCCCCCCGAAAACAGTCGGCGCAACACGGCGCTTGCCTGAGATCAGCTGGTGCGGACGGCCTTTGTCGACAGCAGATGTCGGAAGCGGATCTCTTGTTGCCGATGTGTCCTCTCTGTCTGCTATCAAGTGCGGCCGGGCATCCGTAGAGGAGGTGGCGGCGGTCGCTCGTCAAGGAGCGGCCGGGCCTTGTGCTTCTCTGCACTTGAGCCAATGCCAATCAATTGTCCGAATATTCGCCGTTTCCTTGACCGGAAGAGGCTCGGCGCTCCGTCCCCGCTCTCAATCGATTGATGCGCACGCATCGCATTGGGAAAATTTCGTCCGCAAGTTGCGTTGGTTGACCGCGTGACAGTCGCCCCATTCTCCGATTTGCTCCGCCAGTAGCGTGTGTGTGTGGTCCGGCGATCTTGAAGCCGCACCCGACGCGACCTGCGCCGCAACTATTATTTACAGCCAACAAATCCAACAAGCAAGCCATACACGTACAAGCCACTTCAACAAGCAACACAACTTGCGCACTTGTTTGTAGTATACACAAATCACGCCAGCAACAACAGCCAAAACCTCTTAAGTGGTGATGCCCACAGAGCCCACCCCCACCAAGAGCTCCACTACCAAGACCACCAAGACCAGCACACTCGGCAAGCGCAAGCAGGCGCCCATGACCACATCCCCGTCGCAAGAGCAGCGGCCGCCGCAGCGCACGAGTCGTCACGACTCGGACTACATTGGCGACGAGGACGAGGAGAAGGAACAGCGTCCGCCCAACAACAACAACAGCGACAGTGAGGACCACAATGAGGACTCGGCCAACAGCGACTTCGACCACAGGGACGAGTATGATAGTGAGGAGGAGTACGTGATTGATCGCAAGGACCTGCTCATCGTTAAGGACGGCACGATCCGCGTGGCTGAATCGCTCGAGCAGCAGCAGTTCGATGCGAACGGTGAGGCTATCAAGGCCTCGGGCACGTGGACGAAAGCCGAGCACGATCGCTTCCTCAAGGCCATGGAGACGTACCCCAAGGGCCCGTGGAAGGCCATCGCAGCCATGGTCGGCTCGCGGACCGTGCGTCAGACGCAGACCCACGCGCAGAAGTACCGCGAGAAGATGGCGAGACGCATGCGCGGTTTACGCAACCGCAACGGCACGCTACAGTATCCGGCTTCTTCATCAGCTACAATGGCTGGCGACGGTTCAATGTACGGATACACTGGCGCTAGCAACATGGGCACAGTGATGAGCCACGACCGCATGACCGCAGTGTACCAGCCCGCGAGTGCTATGACCCACGGCCGCCACCACCACTTCCCACACCACCAGCAGCACCAGCATCAGCACTCTTACCAGCAGCAACTCTACCAGGCCATGCCAGCGGGCATGGCGATGGCACCAGCGCATGGCGGGTCAACAATGGTGTCGTCGTCCATGGAGTTCAGCCAGCTAAGCAAGGCGAGCATCTCGAGCGCGTTCATCGGAAACCCGTCGTACCCGCCAGCCTGGGACCCGCGACACGGTACGATCGCCCCGGTTCCGCTTGTAGTGCCGTCTTTGCCTCAGCCTCAGCTGCTTCGTCGATCGACCTCGTCACACTCGTCGCCAGAGACCGGAGCTGCTCGTCCGTTACCCGTAGTAGCACCGGTTTCAGTGCCAGCTACCCCAGCAGCAGCCGCATCTTCTGGCTCATCTGTGTCATCGTCTGGAGTTGGACGCACGCCCAAAGACCCGGACTTTGACGAGTCCATGGACTTCCTCATGCACGTCTACTCGGCGGATCCGCAGCAATTGGGCGACACGGTACTCCATGAGGACACGGCGTTCTTCAAGCGCGAGTAAAGAAAAGTCAAGTACAAGCGTGTGAGTGAGATAATTTAAGAGACTGGGAACGGATACCAAGTAGAATGAAGAAGCAGGTGTGAAGCAGATGTGAAGTACCTACGGAAGGAGGGAAGGCGAACGAGGACTTTGGTTGTTGGGTTCTGTCGAAAAGCGTCGTGAATATTTAATTCGAAAATGCGAAATGGTCGGTTCTCTTTTTTGAGAGACGAGTGAGTGCCCACTTGAAGAATCGGTTGTGTATAAATTGTCGTTCTGAGGAGGACACTCTTGGGTTGGTAGTTTGACGAACGGGACAAAACTGACGGCTGATCTCACCCTCGGCATGTACGGAGAACCTTCATTCGAGGTGATTGATGCACATGTAGCGAAAGAGAGAATGCATACTTTGTGTGAAGTAGGTCGCCTCTGTTGTGAACCAAGCAGCCGCACCACTTGCTTTTAGTTGTAAAGATCTTCAACAAACTTGTTTGAAGTTCATTTCTTGACAATCTGTGTGTACCAACACACGAAGGATGACTGACTGTATACTGGAGAAGTCGGTAAAGGTGCTTCTCTCTCTTCTCCTAGTCCACACGCAGCAAGTTCGGGTGGTCCGAGAGCACCAGGTCGGCCCACTGCTGCTTAGCGAGCTGTATCGTATTGTGCAGAATGCGCTTCTCGAGCACGAGCATGCGCCGGATCTGCGCCTCGCGACTTGCCATCTCATCGTGTCCCATGCTCGCAAGTGTCTCCTCATCCTCCTCGAGACTCGTCGGGTACTGCGCCAGCAGATTCTTGCACGCGAGCAGCAGCGCACGCGTGGCCACGAACTCGTTGCGGAGTCCGACGATGTGTCTCGGCTCGGTGTAGGGCTCCTTGGCGTCTTTAGCAACGCCAAGCAGGTCCTTGAAGCGCGCCACCTCGTTGCCATTGAGCAACTTGATTCGCAGCGATGTGAGCAGTCTTTGTGGTAACTCATGAGCGCCGTAGCTGAGCACGTACGAGTCGTTCATGCTCATGTTCTGCATATTCAGCAGGAAGCCCTTGACCTCGACGAGCGGGTCGTCCGCGTCCAAGACGATCGCTAGGTCCACCTGGTCTGACGTCGACATCTTCATCTTTGAGCTTGTTGGCTTAAAAGACGACGTCATGGGCCGCGTGAAGCCATGGTTGGCCATGAGCATCATGGACGATTTGTCGCCCATGAACAGCAGGATCTCGTCCCCCGGCGCATAGTCCCTGTTCGCGTATACCACCAGTTGCTGCTGGGTACTTTGGACCACCTCGATGCGGCTCTGTGGACACTTCATCCCATCGCCACTGGCGTTGTTCACACAGATGCCAATGGTGCTCAGCACGGGTGCGAGCACCACGTCGCTCTCTGAGCCATCGCCAATAGGGAACGCGTGCGCCCAGATGACACCCATAGCCCAGCGAAAGAGCGCGGCCGTGAACTCGTGCTTGGCGAAGAGCGGCGGGTTCATCGCGTGTGACGTCACGGGTTCCAGCAGAACCTCAAAGAAGCTCTCGAGCGCCTTGGCGCGCGTGGCAATGGTGCGCAGTAGCTGCGAGCCCTGGAGCAGTTCAAGCTCCTCGTGTGTGTAGAACATGGAACTGTTGAGTCCGTCACCTGTGGTCGGCAGCGAGTCGATGAGACTCGAGAAGTTGGACTGTGTGCCCAGGAAACGCTCTTCCATCAGGTGCAGAGCCAACGCGATGGCCGGTGGCAAATCCGGGTTCGCTGCCAGCAAAGCACCGACGCGACCTCGCTTGGCGGACTCGAGACTCATGATCTGAGACATCGGCAGCGTGAAGAGCGGCTGCTGGGACTTGAGGCTTTTGGTGGCTACGTACCCGATACCGCGGCCAAAGTTGAACGTCTTGGGCGCGATCTGATAGAGAAAGAGTGAGCAAGAGCAGTAGGATAGGAAGAGCGAACATTCGGTGCGTTAGTCATGGAGATAGGCAGACATCTTCACCCAAAGATAACTCACGTTGTGCAGTGATGGCTCGCTGGAGTGCGTTAGATCCCCGCCCTGGACCGCGTCCAGTAGCTCCACCTCAGTGACCTGTTCGTGCTGCTGCTGGCCAGTGGTGTCCTCTTCATGAAGACTCTCCCTTTTTCTGTCCTCCTTCGAGGCGAGCTCCAGTTCAAAGTCAAAGTCGAGGTCGCCGCTGATGGCGTCACCGTCGATCGCCACGTGCGCTCTGCTCCCCGCATCCGATCCAAAAAGCTCTGGACCCGAGTAATGCGTCGGAGCTGCGTCGACAAACAAAACACCGGCGGGGGCTTCGATGGCGAACTGGTCCCCATAGTAGAAGTGCAAGTGCCACTGGGCGGAGGGGGGTGGCGCAGTGGTCAGGAGCGGCAGCAGCAGAAGTGAAAGCACTCGTCGTCGCGCCATTCGCAGCACAATATGTATCTCTTGTGTCTTGTGCACTTGGGACCGAGGATGCGGATCTGGAAATGTGAGCCGACGGGCATGATTGGCATGTTGTTTCTGTGGAAACATTGGGACGGCTCGTCGTTGGAAAAAGAGCTTAGCAGCTATAAAAAGTGAAAGCGTCCTGTTTCAAATGTATATAGAGGGAAAGGATCCTTATCAAATGTAATAATGCTTATACTCAAGCAAAAGTGTGCAAATTATATTTCAGATGAAGTCGACTACGTTATATAAGCAGGTTATTTATTACACGGGGCAAAAGATCTTTTCGTGTGTTGGAGGCAACAACAGTCATGCTCCTACATTAGATACCAGGAGCCTATACTAGTTAGCGTTCCTTCATGGAGCTCCAGCTCGAAGTCCCAGTCGATATCATCGTCATGGACACGTGCATGCCCATACATGTTCTGCACGGTCACGAGAGGAGCCAGCGATGGACCTCCCAGCGCGTCTAAGATGCATTCGACGCGAACGCATCCATCACAGACGCAGGTAAGCTCGCAATTCGACCACGATGACTGCTTGTTAATCAATGCTCGAGTGAATGTTGCACGAAGGTGACGACAACGGCCGCAACGCGAGCCAAGACTGGCAGCACCAAAGACAGACAAAATCAAGAAAGCCACCAACGAACATGAGCGATAACACGAGCGGATCTGCATCTGCATCTGAGCCCCAGCGCCCGGCGGTGCGTCTGACGCTCGAGGAGAAGCTCTGGTTCGACCGCCGCAAGAGCGACCTGGAGCAGTACGCGGCCTTTGGCGCGGGTATCGGCGCTGTTATCGCGGCGGGCGTCACCTGTACGTCCTCCTCGTCCTCTTCGTTCCATGTTGCTACTCGTTGTGGAGTTAGCTCTTCTACTGCAATGCGTCTAACGATTTGTGCCTGCTACCTACTACATTGACTGCTGTACAGCGTTCGGTCCGTTCAATCGCCGCACGCAGCTGGCGTCGATCATTGGCTGCGCGGTCATCGGCGGCGGCTCCGGGTACCTCTACGCCGACACGAAGGCGCTCGCGCGCATCGAGGACCTGAGCGCGCAGAGCCGACTGCGCAAGGAGTACCAGCAGCTGTGCGTGTGCTATGCCTCTGCAAATGTCTTGCTATTGGTATGAGGCTAATGTAGATGTGCGTGATGTGTGTGTGCTGCGTTACTGTGACGATGACAGGCTGCTGGAAAAGAAGGCGTCGACAAAACCTGCGGCAACAGAAGAAAAATGAAACAACAGCAGCAGCAGCGAAAATGCATGATCGTGAGTACAAGAACAGACAAAACGAAGAGTGATCCGCAGCTTGAGCGTAGCTGCTCTGTAGTAGAAGCCTGTGATGAGTGAGCTATAGGCAAATCGAATGGATTGTGCTCGGTTATGCAAAAAAGAATTCCTTCCTGACCTCGTTCGTGAGGGCTGAAGTGCACCTACCAAGTCAAACCATCATCTGCTCTTGGTAAGCAAGTAGTGGTCATCATGACGAGTGCGTGCGTGCGTTCGCGTCCTCAGCCGGCTGTCCTCCTTAGTCGTGCTGCGAGTCCTTGATTGTCTGCTTGAACGAGAACGGGTGGAACTTGTAGCCGTCGGCCTTGTAGAACTTGCTCTGGAACTCGACCCAGTGCAGACGCAGCGCGTGCAGGAAGCACTCGAGCACGTCCATGGACAGGATCACGGCGAACGTCACGGCCGCAAACATCGCGAACCCGATGAAGATCGCAATGAACGAGTCGCTGTTGATCGTCGACAGCATCGCCTTCTCCCAGAACACCGTCGACAGTTCTGCAGTAAACAAACAGAACATAAATAAGGACGTACACAAAGTCAGCAATTAGCGCTAGCAACTCAGAACAGAACAGCCAGTTGCAACGTACCAGAGTGAGCCAGACTCAGCGCCCACAGACGCAAGTACGACGCCGTGTTCGACACCATGCCGAGCACAAACTCGATCGTCTCGATTGCCTGGTGAATGAACACCTCGCCAAACTCAAAGTGCTCGCCGTGACCATCACCACCACCGTGACCGTGGCCTGCCACTGGGAGGATGTGCGCCGTCTCGTCGTGGTCATAGTCCACGCCGTGGCTCACAGCTGGAGCAGCGCGGTCGTTCAGGAACTTCAAGTATAGTGGCTTCACCGCGAGCATGACTGGCACCGAGAGACCCGCGAACATGAGCAGCGTCTGCTGGGTCTTCAACTGGCCGTCGTACATCGGATCGGTGACGTGGAACGGGTCCAGCGCGATGTTGATCAGCGTGTTCACGAGCGACGGCGGACGGCAGCCCAGGTGCGGGCCTTCCGCAAAGTTGAACGGGCACACCTCAAACGCCATGCGCTCCGTCCAGTTGATGCTCCACTTCATCACAATGAGCACCACCATGTAGCAGAAGAGAGAGACGGCGAACACGAGCTGAGGGAGGAACTCGAACAGGAACGATGAGTAGTCCTTGAAGTAGAGCGCGTTCATGCCCTTCAGACAAATGCCAAACGACATCTGGATGATACCGAGAATGACCGACAACTTCATCTTGAACGAGTTGAAGAACAGCAGCTCGTTCTCCGACGTCTTCCAGACCGGATCCAAACCGAAGCCGTACACGTTCTCACCGCCCGAAACGTCGGTCGCATTCACGTACGATGTTTTGCCGTGGATCTTGTACATCGCCACGCACTTAGCCTCCGAGTGCTCGTGCTCGATGCAGTCCGGGTACGAGAACTTCGAGCCGAAGAGATTGAGCGACAGCGAGAAGAAGTCGTTGTAGATCAGACCCGCGTAGATCGCAAACGCGCCCATCATCGTCAGCATGTAGCGACCGCCGTAGATAGACGTGAGCATCTCGCCCATGTTGCCGCGCTCCAGACGCTTCTCAGTCATGATCAAGTAGATCCCGAAGAGCAGCACGCAGAACCCGTGGCCGATATCGCCGTACATGACGCCGAAGAGGAACGGGAACGTCACCGCAGTGAACACTGACGGGTTGATCTCGCGGTAGCGCGGACACCCGTACGTCTCCACGAACGCCTGGAACGCTTCCGTGAACTTGTTCGTCTCAAAGTACGTCGGTGGCGCGGGCCACGGCTTTGGCACCTTGTCCACCAGTGAAGGCATCGACTTGTCGTCGGCGTTGTGCGCGCGAGTGACCTCACGACGCACACTGTCGAGCGCAGACTTGATCACCCAGCCCTCCGCGCGAAGCATGCCGCTCACGTCCGACCGGAACTGGTTTAGCGTGTGGTACGTCGCCTTCTCCTGCAGCACCGACCACTTCCACGATTCCAGGTTCTCCGCCAAGTCGCGGCACAAAAGCACGCAGCTTTCACGGTTGCGGCGCAGGATGTGACTGCTCTGGTTCAGCTCGGCATTGTTGCTCTGGATGAGGTTCGCGATCGCCGTGCGGTCGTCCATGGACGGCAGCGTGTACAGGCGCGCGTGGAACGCATCGCAGATCTTGCGGAGCTTGCTCTCGATGAAGGCCGACTGAAAGAAGATCACGAACGCGTGCTTCTCCACCGGGTTGCCCGACGCCGGGTCGATGATAAGCTCCTCGATCGGCGAGAAGCGCGACAGGCAGTTGCCGCGCGTCGTGCGGAAGATCATGCGCTCGAACTTGAGCCGCTCGTCAGCTGGTACGACACCCGTGATGTTGCGGAAGCGCAGCGCGGACTCGTCCCCTGGCTGCACCAAGTTGCCCGACGAGTTCGAGTTGAACGAGTAGCCGGTGCGCGACGAGTTGCGGGATGAACGGCGCGCTTGGGCCTCAGGGACTGGAGGAAAAAGTCAAGTTATCATCACAAAAGTCAGTACGGACTCTTCACCGCCACAACACTCACACACAAACATTCATGAGCACAACGTACTCTCGATCTCGAAGAACTCGCCGGCGCGCGAGATGATCTCCTGCAGCTCCTTGCGCTCGTTGTACTCGCGCGTGAGCTTCTCGTGCATCGAGTTGAGCTGCACAAGCTCCTGCTCCTTGTCCTCCAGGATCCGCTCGAGCGTGTCGAGTGCGCGCACGGCCGTGTCCTGCGAGCCGTAGCGGATGTCCGCCGAGCCCGCCAGAAACAGGTCGATCGTGCCGGCCGACTTGGGCGTAATGTTGAACTTGCCCAGCTCACCGTCAAAGTAGCGCAGCTTGCGCTCCATCTCGTCGCAGCGCTTGACGTAGCTCACGTAGCGGCGCTGGAACGGCGTCAGCTCCGGGTTCAGATCCGTGAACTGCATCACGCCCAGGTCGCCGAGCTTCTGCACGCAGTCGTGGGCTGCGTCCTCGTTCACGATTAGGGAGATATACTCCATCTCTTCTGAGCGCATCCACTTCATCTTGGCGCTAGTGATCACTTAGCTCTCGCCACCGGTCGTCGTCGTAAAGTACTACTGCTGCTGCGGCTGGTGAGCAAGGCGTTGGGAAGACAGAAGCGTGGGCGGAAGCAGAGAAAGAGTTATAATACGACGCGTTCTCGTCTCTCTCTCTTCTCCACACGCGCTCACTGGGCTCCTGTTTGCTTCTGACTGCTGCTGCTTGTAGCGAACGACGCGGAATGAGCGGTTTCCCTGGCGCTCTTGCTTGCTCTTCTTCCTGCGCTGCCCACGTTCTGTGTGTGTGGGGCTTTTTTTAGAGTGAGTAGAGAAATGAACCAGCCAACACAGAAAGAAGGGGGGGGGAGGACCAGGAATAGCCGGTGTATTCAAATACGTAAATAACGGATTATTTCTCGTATTTATAAGGATTGGTTCTGTGCTGCGTCACAAAGAGGAAGTCGAATAAGGATTTGGTTTAGTGACCTGGGGGATACAGAGTGTCGGTCATGTAGAATTCCAATTCAATCTCTCGCGAGTGTCATTTACTATGTATTTTACAGTGATGGATAAGAGATCGGTAATAATTCACGCGATCTTTCGTGCTTGTGCCAGATCCAATGAGGCTGGACGATCGATCTAAATGCATGGCGTCCGTTCCTCAGACACAAGCTCTAAAGTAGGAAGATCTTTTTTTGTGCGGCGTTCAATGCTGCATGCGATGGTGGCTCAAGCGCCGTTCATAATATTAGGGACGGATTGACACGCTGTCGATCGATCGATCTGTTCTATACACGCAAAGGGGAGGTAGAAGCCAGCTACGAGCTTGGATCTGGCTGCCAGAGCACGTGCGCCTTCCGCGCGGTGCTGCGGAAGCTCGCTGTCATCACGTCCGACATCGGCGAGTCAGCGGAGTCTGTGAGAGAAACAGAGAGGCATATGCGGTGAGTGAGGCCAGGATAACCCGGTAGGCTAGGCTCAAAAGCTGCTCACACGTACCTCCAGAACTGTTCGAGTTGGTGGACCGGAAGGACGCCGCGACGAGCCGCGAGTTGTCCTGCTCTAGCAGCTCGCGCGCTGCGATCGTACGTGCGCTCGTGTTGCGTGCGATGGTCACGCAGAGCGCGCAAAAGCAGAGTGTTTTCTGCTGCACGCTCTCCGGCGTCGCCTCCACCGTGATCTTGCGACTGATCTTGCAGTTGGAGCACACGAGCTGCAGTAACGACATAGACCACAATGATGAGACGCTATTCGCTATATAGGGGGTACAACTGAGCGATAGGGTGGCCAAGTACCTTCCGACAGATCATGCATGTGCCTCTACTGCTGTTGGAGCTGAGCCTGACCTTGCAGCCGCCGCCACACTCGCTCTCGAACACGGACACTGCAACCTCGCCCGATTTGCTGCTGTAGCCATGTACACACATAAGAGTCCTGTTAGCCATTCAATACAATGGAATGATGAACGGAAGTGCTGGCATTTTCATTCTCACCCCTGCTTCCGCAGCCGCGCGGCGTCCTGCATCATCCAGAACAGCTTCTTGGAAAGCGACGCCTCGATTGTTGAGTTGCCCGCGCGCAACATGCCCTTGATGAGCGCCTTCGCCATCGCGAACTCGGGCACGTCGCCCATGAGCGAAAAGAAGCCCTTCTGGAAGAACTCTACGCGCTGGTCATCGAGTTGCCGCTTGACGAACACGAGCGAGGCATACGCGCGCTCAAACTTGAGCTCCGTTAGCGGCCGCAGTTGTGGGATCTCGACAGAGTGGTAGACTGTGTACCCGATGTGGTCGCCTTCTTTAGATGTCGTCGTACCTGTGGCGATGAGCAGCACGCTGTCGCGTCGGCGCATGATTGGTCCGAGCGTGTTGCCGTACACGAGCCAGACGATGCCGCAGAAGCGGAACGGATCCTCCAGCGTCGGCCCTTCGAGCTTGTGCAGGATCTTGCTGTCGTCCAGTTCGTCATTGATGTACGACGTGCGCAGGCGGAAGCCTCTGTCGCTCTCAGCAATCGCGCCGTACATCGTGTCGTTCAAGCGTCCGCGCACGTGGCCGAATGTGAGCAGCGTCGGAATCGAGTACTTGGCCTCGATCGCGTCGTAGCCGCCGTCCGGCTTGCGCAGTCGCTGGCTCCGCGTGCGCTTCTCGCCAATGCCGCCGCCACCAGCGTTCTTTTTGCGGTCCTTGTACACTGTGAGGTCGCCCTGGCGGCGCACAAGCTTCCACTCGAGCGGGTCGAGCACGGATGTAGACATGGGCGCGCTCGAGTGCGCGTCGTAGGGCACGGTGCGGTACTCGGCGTATTCGTCGAGCGTCTCGTTCACGAGCGTCTGCTCGAGGCGCAGGAAGGCGGCGCGCTCCGGCTCTGAGAGCACCAGCTGCGTCGGGAAGTACTCGGCGCACGAAGAGAACTTCTTCATTGTTGTGTCGAGGGTGCTCAATGCTTCTGGAGGTGGCTCGTGATCGATGCCAATGTGCCAACAACAGCGTGCGGCCGGAGCTTTTGACAAATGGGAGCAGGAATCTCGCCAGCAGCAGGCAAAGGCAGCTCTATTGCAAACAAGGCAGGTGGTGCGGTCGTCGCATGGTCCACTCACCTGATCCCAAAACCTTTTGCTGCACGCATTTCCGCCTGCTGTTGTTGCTTGTTGGGCGCTCGCTTGCTTGAGCGCAGAGGGACAGCGTGGAAATGACCTCCGCTTCGTGGTCCCACTACGAGACGACCAGCTGGCTGCCTTTTGCCCGCTTGCCAAAGTTCAAGTATCGCTTTCCAGCGGTGTATTGCTTTGAAGAGGTAATTTCGATGGTAAAGAGTGAGTGAAACCTTAGTTTATCTTTTTACTTATTAATAGAGGATTATTGAAACATAGAGTATTTGATTCTACCAGCTGGTCACGCTATTTATTTTCCCTTCATTGAATGCTCCCTTCAATAAATAGTACTCTCCTGATTACGATAAATACAGATTCCGACTCAAGAGCATTAAAATCAATTAATATCACTCTCTAATATAAAAAGAGGATACAACTGTTTCTGGCACTAATTTCGCGCCAGGTTGGTCACCTGATTACTTTTAGCAGGTCGTCACAACGTCACGACCCTTCCATTTTCACAGATTTATTGTGCTCTGCTGTTGTTGTGCGGGCGGCACACAATCGATCGCTTCTGAAGGAGAAGCCGTCTGCGATTTGCAAAAGATGTGTGATGTGAAGCTTCTCTCTCAACACGCTGGCATCCATTCCGGTACAGCATGCAGTGGGTTCTTTGTGGGACTAAACTCGGACCTTGAACATGTGCCGTGAACCCACTTCTCAGACTGACTTCTTTTTGGACAAAAGTCAGCAATACGAGGGCTCCATTGACGTCTTCAAGGAGAGCTACGGTGTTTACAGGGTGTAGTACAGCTCACACGAGATCCCAAGGTCGGTCTGAGATCTCAAGTCGAGGATATATGGCGGAATGCGAGAGCTGCCCTTCCGCTCGCTCGGTTTTTCGGGTTTAGGCTTGATAGAAGCAAGGAGCTTTGAGGCCACACAACACAAAAAAAGCACAAGGGGCCGAATGCGCATTATGAAAATCTCGCCAGTATGGCCTGTCCTCCTATCCTGATCTAAAAATTAGGATCGTCGCTGAAAAGCCGCAGACTTTTGAATTCCTCATAAATTCTGCTGGCGATCTCCGAAGAAAGCAAGAAGGCTCGCGCACCTTTGTCAATGCATTTCGTATTTGCTTGTAGGAAGGAAGTAAAACATATGCAACCAGCTAGGCTACACAGGATATCAGCCCGCGTGGTGGTGTGCGTGATGAAGAGCAGAAGGAAGTACAGCTATCACGGTACGACCTTTAGGATTTGATGATCCTACCATCAAATGTAATGTAGTTTGCACAAAGTCGAACGCGACGCAAGCTCAATCAGACCCCGTCCACGCACGCAGAAACGGAAGGGACGGTGCTGATGTAGCTCCGGAACGCTATTTGATGCTATAAGAAGTGGATCCGCACTTATTGTAAGCGTGCGTACCTAGCGCTAGAGTGGCAACGGTTCAGAGTAACTTCAATGAGCCAGAGGGCTCAGCAACAGGCACAGTAGTGTCAGTAGCCTTGGCAGCCTTTAAGCGCGAGGGTGGTTTTGTGCCTGCGGGCTTTCAATCCTCAACCCCAGACTTGTCCTGTGGAAAACATGTGAGCTCTTCTCTCGCTCACGATCACGATCGCCTTTGCAGGCATCGCGTGCTCAGTTACCACCACTAAGAGCATCCCAAAGTGCTCTTAGAGGCGCGTGTTAGTCAATGTCATGTGGTCGCCGTACTTGGCTGTTGGTCACTCGGAGCAGCGATCAGCTCTTCGGTTCAGAGAAATTGATAGGCGATGAATGAATGAACAGAGCTGGCTGCCTCCTCTCACAGACTGAGTTACCAACGAAGTAAAAGGGAGTGGGTATCAACGGACAGCCGAAGAAGCTTGTCAATGAAAATTCGAAACATCTTCAAACCAAGAGGGCATGAACCTCGCGCTCTTCTCAACTCAGTGCGCTGGATACGTAATCTTGGCCCTGGTGTCCGAATACATGTAATCGAGTACGTGCTCATGCGACTCAGGCCTCAAGTCCTAGGTCTGGAGAGCACGCACGAACTCCAGGATCTGCGCAACTTGCAGTGGGCGATCGTGCTGCTGCTTGACGCGCTCTCAGACGCCTACACGTCACTCGGGTACCGCTTCAACGCGTACATCCTCTTTGGGTGGATGAGCGTCAGTGTGCTCTGGACAGTCCTCTTCCAGCTCCCAGATCTGATCTTCGAAACCCATGTGCCGCCGTTAAGGGTCATGACGCTCGCGCTCATCATCACCATGAACGCTATTGAAATCCGAGTGATCGAGCTCTCGCAGCAGGAGAAACTCCAGGCGTGCGGACAACTCGTCGCAACGTACCAGGCACCTCGCATCGGTGCCCAGGTCCTCCTGCATACGCTCGTGCTGCTGATGACCTCGGCTTCGGCATCACCACCATCGATCTCCAATGCAGTAACCAAAGGCTCAAGCTCAGGGTGATTATTCCTGGCGCTCGTGTGCTTTGCGAGTGAAGAGAAGCTTCGACGATAGTGCGTCCAACAAAAGGCGATCTGGCAGCTCATCGCGTTCAACTGCGTGCTCTTCTTCTTCGCGCTGCTCGACTGCATGGACGTGAGTGCTGCAATCGCCCACTGGACCCACGAGTTGCCTCAGCTGCGTGGTAAGCGAACTGGTGTTCGTCACCACGCTTCTGCTCTAGGGACGCTGCGGGGCGAACGCCAGCTGGGTGCGGACGATCGCATTGGTCATCATTTCTTGGTCGTTCGTGTACTTTGCGGACGATACTCTGGTTGCGTTCGAGGTCACGAGGTTTACCTGGTTGTCCCTGGTCATGAACGTGTTGCGCGCTGGGCTGAGGGTTTACTGCTGCTCTCAGCGTTCGTTCCGACGATCGAGGTCGCGCAGTAGGGCTCCGAGGGTACGACCTTCAAACTGCTGAGCCCTAAGAGACAGCAACACTTGCGCTGCGATACAGATCAGCATCGGGAACCTGGTGACCGACGCATCGTCAGTCCGATGCAGAGTGTTCTGGGGCATGTTGGCCGTGACCGGTCTCAAGTTGCTCTCACTGAGCGCTCTCACCTTGTGCCCTCAAAAAAAGCTCGACGCCGAGTAGCTTCGCATCTACGGCGGCCACAGCCCCATCACTATTCGTGCTGCTACCTGTGTACGCACTGAGCTAGCCTGCAGTGACGTACTTCCAGTACCGAGGTATCTTAGACTCACGGTGCAATGGTTTCTGTTAACTAGTAACTAGTAGTAGTGTTGGGGGGGGGCAAAGATACCTTACTTGTTTACAAGTTTGGCTGGACTCTTTCTTCTGCCAGAAGGAACTGTCCAGCACTGTTAAACTAGTCTACACGATTGATGTTCTCATTCATTCTCAGGGTGGAGTGGCGAGAGCGCGAAGATGGATGAGACTCGGACGAGACAGACGCGAAGCGTAGTGTCGTCGATCAGGATTGCTTGGCGGAGAGCGTGGTGGATGTGTAGACGGCGGCGGGAGTCAACCCAGTGCTACTGGGTTCTCGCGTCTGGTGGCGGTTCGTGTTGGTGGTTGCGTTGGTTGCGGTTTTGCCATAGGATCGTGAACACGATGCTGCGAGTGATGTTCCATGCCAGG